>JACXGK010000246.1:44449-79421 GCA_016801125.1 Novumbra hubbsi
GGGGGGGGGGGGGGGGGGGGGGGGGGGGGGGGGGTACCGACACGGTGTTCTCAGAAGCCACAACAAAACCCGATGTGAGGCATTTCACACCCTGTCCAAATGTTCATTTTATAGACGGATTTTCTAAGATGTTAACATGACAATGGCACAATTGCCCAAAACACATGTTGTGCACCTCAGAATAAGAAATGACAACAGTCTACTTATTGAAACGCAATGTTAAAGTGTAATATGCATAGTACCTGCTGGTATTCTGGAAAACCTGCTCTCCCTTCCACTGGATCTCTGACCTTTGACATTTGACTGAAGTCTGCAAACCCACTGGTACAGTTACTGCCAAATGAGCTGTTACTGCTTCCGAAGGGGTCCAGAGTGCCGAAGAGATCTGAGAAAAGCCACAAGACATTTCAGTTAGTCCGGGTCTTAAGAGAGACATAACCAACACAGAATATCTCAAGTATCCAAAACGGCACTGAACAATACATGTTGTGCATTTGTGCATTTGAGTTGTGCATTCAGAGCATTGCAAAACGGTTTGCACACCAATGCATCAAGATACAACTGCTGGATACCGGAGTGTATGGTTTCAGTCCAGAAAAAAGCAGCAGCTTGATAAAAGCCTGACAGAATTAGCTGATGAAATAATTTAAGTCTGAAGTAGCCAATGTGACATATCTCCAGGATAATAAATCAGATTAGGCAAACAAAGATGAAAACACAACCCTAAAAACACCCTATAAACTACTGCCACAGCCTCTCCTGAGCTCTACACAACAATGGGACCTCAATACTGCAGGGTGTAATGGGTTTCAGTGAACTGCAGCAATTTCACAGAGTAAATGTAAAAAAGGGCTTTCTTGCACAATCCTGGAAACAAATAAGGGTTGACTGAGTGAGGATCAATACTGTTCCGGTTAGAGATGGCTTCTCAAAGGTCTCTCATTTCTGAAGCCACAAAAAGATGCCCATGAGCTAATAAGAAGAATGGGAACCTTGGGAAAAAATAACAGTTTCCCGTCGGGGCCATTATGTTACCCATCTCATTCATATACATTCTTTGTGTGACACTGAGGTCTTTTAAAACTGATATTTGTAAACCACCGGCACCAAAACACTTCCTGGCAAAATAGACGAGAAAATAGACAGAGAGTGTTTGAAAAGATATGAGGGTAGAAAACGGAGTCATAGATGGGAAACCTTCTCACAACTCTGCAGTGGAGACGGCTCATCACCACCAGGCCGGGCCAAAAGGTGTGAAAAAAAGAATTGCCTAGAAATGAGTTGCACAACAAACCACCTCGACAGCGCATCTCTCACTCCACTTGGCAGTAGAATTAAGTTGATTTCTATTTAAAACACAGAGCACATACCTGGTCCTGGGCCTCTGATGGGTTTGAGGCTTACGGATATGAAAGGATCTGCGCTGCTGGCAAAATGACTAGTCTGCAGAAAACAACCGCAAATTCACTGTTAACTGAACATAATCATAACCGCCCATTAATAAACTAGGTGACATAGGAAAATACATCACAAAATTGGGGGTAGAACATGCCATGGCGGCTTCACTGCACCTTGGATGGGAGGGTGGCACTTCTACTAAAGGGGTCTGGCTCGCTAAAGGGGTCCAGCTTGATGGTGCTTTTCTTGAAGAAGTCTTCCGATGAGACCTTGAAGGGGTCCGCCTCTTTAAAGGGGTCACCGCCAAACGGGTCTGGATGGAGAGAGAGATCTAGGACAGCTCAGTATAGCAGGCTGTGGATCAGACAAGGCCTTCCCTTCACAGAGGTTAGCCTCTCAGTGTAGCAGGCTGTGGTTTAGACAAGGCCTTCCCTTCACAGAGGTTAGCCTCTCAGTGTAGCAGGCTGTGGTTTAGACAAGGCCTTCCCTTCACAGAGGTTAGCCTCTCAGTGTATCTGGGGAAGCTTACACCCCTAGTTAGTACATTTTCCTCCAAAGAGGCAACCCCTCTTAATAGCAGGTACCCGCCACCACAACAAAATAACCAGCCTTTTTTGCATGGTTGCTAAGATGAGGGAACTGAAAGTCCCAGATATTACAAAGAGAGAAGGGTGATGGTGAGAGCAGTCCCGTTACACAGTTACGCACAGTTACACACAGTGTTACACAGTTACACACAGTGTTACACAGTTCAAGAGAGTCATTCACATAAGTGGATGGCATTGTCTGCCCAGTACCTTTAAAACGTATTCAACCCCTGTGACATTTCCAATATTGTGTGGCACTACAAAGTGAGATGAAATAATAATAATAATTTGCAACAGTTATAATGAAATTGTATTACAATTAATAACTACATTTAATTGGGAAAACAATGAATGACAGCTTGGTTGTCTAAGAGTTGTGTCCAGCTGGTTGGAACAATATCTGCCTATAAACATCAGTGTAGTTGGTTGTTGAACATTGCTAGACAGATATTTTCCAGTGTGACAAATTGTCTAGTAACTGTAAGTACTAACAAAAAAAACTGATCAATGACATGTGTTTAGGGTTATTGTCCTGATAGAATGTATTTTGTCTTCCAGTGCCTGTTCGAAAAGATAATGTAGCAAGTTGGTCCGGTGATCAAACGTGCTGCATTCAGTTAAAATGCTGCAGCATGGATGCAAATACAGCCCACAACGGATTGAGCAAATAAAACAATCAATTATACATAAACACCAAATACTATAACTTCATGAGAAGGAATAATAGCAAGAGCACAAAAATATTGACACACTTAAAACACTAAACAGTTGGTTAGGAATTTTCAAGAAAGACATTGAAGAGTGTGGAATCTCTCCTCGACCACAACAGACTGTCAGGGATGGTGTTGACGTTGCTGCTGCGTTGGCAGTTAAAGACGAGGCACGCAGCTCTCTTTCCAGCAAGTTTTTACTATGACTTTCTTTGCTGCATCTGAACATGTTACCAGACAGTTAAGATGTTGGCTATACCTCCCAAAGCAAACAAACTACATTTCATGTCAAGGTGTGGTAGTGAGGGTGAGGTACAGCAGTTTCCACTTGTTCTCTCAGGTTGTGAGTGGTGTGTGCATCTGCGTTGTAGCAATTCTATGACTGCTGACAAGTTTCTCTCTAGCTCCACCTCTTCAGCTCCATCTCTGGTCATGAAACTCTAGACAGTTCTGGTTTTAGCTCTAACTTATCCAGCCTCAGAACTGTCAACTCACCTTAAGGCTAACTCAGTTCTACCTACAGCAGGCAGAAACGAATCAAGGCCTGTGTCAGCTGGTACAGGGTTTCATGTCTGTGATACTGGTTTGGTTAGATATTAGAGCGGGGGGCACTCCTGGAACTAAAGATATGTTGTTATATCTGTCTTTGGACTGAAGTGTGAAACTCTTTTTGAGGTTTCTGCTAGCTATTTCTGTGATGAAGTGTCATGTAATGTAGAGCATTATCAAATCTTCTGGACTTTAATCACGATGGTGACATTGTTGTAGATGTTAACGATGAAGTCAATTCTAAGGCTCTCAAACATCATGGGCCAAAATCGGCAGTTGGATCTAACATTATTGGCCAGGGTCTCGCTAAGGTTGATACTGATTACCCAAAATATATTTTCAATTGTGATAAATTACTGTCATTAATATTATTAACCATGTATTTCTTCCAAAAATAAATACTTTCATATAGTGGAACACATTTAAAATAAATGTGCATTTTGGGGTCATTAACAAAATAAACCTCTACTAAAATATGCAGAATGACCACGTCTTGATTTTTATATTGTTTTCATATCCTCGGAAAATCCTCCAAAACATTCTTCCAGATATCAACAAAAACAATTCTTTTTTTGCCTTAACCTCTATTAGTACTCATTCTTGGGACATATTGGTAACTTCTAGTCTCATAATCCGGCACTTGTTCTTTCTTGCCAGATGATCTACGTGACTTGGTAGACACACCGTTCTGAGCCAGATCGAAAAGTCTCTAAAAATCTTGACTATAAACCCTTGTTACACAAAAACACTTCCCGCAACATGGTACCTCCAGAAGTAGAGAATACAGCATTGCACCAAATAAAAAATGTAATTTAGCGGGTGTACACATCCAGAGTTGGTAACTTTCTGAATGCAATATACAAGTACAGTCACCTTCAATTGTATTAAAACCCCTCAATAAAGATGAGCAAGCAAACATTTCGGTAAATCCCGTTAACCCTGATGCTGTAGTAGTGGATGCAAAACAGCTCAATATAATAATGGTCCTACATAATATTCTACAGTAAGTTCTTTCCTGCATATGCATCCTTATTTCGACCCAACTCATTACTGTAGTGAACGGCATAAGTAGTTCATACTAGCTATCTGGTTGTAAACGAATAAATACCTGCCACAGCCGGTTGTGAAGGCTGCTTTGCAAAGGGATCGTTTTGGAAGGGGTCACCTGCAGAGGAATTAAGTATGGGGGTGTCAGAACACAATCAAGCTCATGTCATAGAGGACAAGCAAAAACACCGGAGGGGGATCTAAACACATTTTAGAGCACACTTGAGACAAAAGAAGGAAAAACTGCATAAACAAAGTCTTAGCCAAGCTGCAGTGTCCACAGTGTTTCTGGTGAAAGTACAAATCGTGTGGGGGGAGGGGGGGTGGGGCATTGTGAACATCTGAGTAGGGAGCAGGAACTGAAGCAGGATTGTCAGAGGGGAGGAGACAGAGGGCTGAGGGGAGGAGACAGAGGGCCGAGGGGAGGAGACAGAGGGCCGAGGGGAGGAGACAGAGGGCCGAGGGGAGGAGACAGAGGGCCGAGGGGAGGAGACAGAGGGCTGAGGGGAGAAGTGAGGGAAGGAAGGAGAGGGGGAAGCGAGGAAGGGAAGGGAGGGAGAACATGTGGAGGGAAGGAAGGAGGAGGAAAGGAAGGAGAACAGATGGAGGAAAGGAGAACAGATGGAGGAAGGGAGAACAGATTGAGCCAGGAGAAGAGAATCAGCACCTTTGAACGGGTCTGTCTTGAAGGGGTCTTCGGAGTGGAAGGGGTCTGCATGCATGTCCTGAGGGACGCTGTGGAACACTGACGTCTTCATCTTGAACGGCTCCTCCTGGGATGGGAGTAACACAGGCCTTCAGGACGCCGGTCTGGCTCTGGCTTCATTCACACAGCCACCAGATCCAACCATTTCCCGCTCAGACAGGCATTTAAGGAGGAAAAACCAACGCGCGTAGACGTGATTGTTTATCCAGTCAGCCGATAAGTCTTGCATTGCTGCCAAACACGATGGCCATCAAATGAAACCATTCATATGTTAATAACAGCCCAACCGAGATTCAAGTGGAGGAATGGGAGTTCAACAACACTAAGGGAGACCTGGGAGAAAGGAACGCGTGCCTGAAGAAAAGCCCCACTATGCCCCGGACCAAGAGCCCCTCGAGCTTCGCTTTCACTTTAATAACGCACAGGCAACTTTCATTCTCCTGCAATTTGCCCACTGCCCTCAGCTGGTCCCAATGAACGAGCCCCCGAGTCGGTAGGAAACCGTCTGTTGGAGCCCACGTTCTGCGGGTGTCCGGTTTCTATAGAGAACGTGCATCACGTGCCAGGCAAGCCCTGGTTATGAAAACCTGACTTGTTATGTTTCATTAGCAGGACTTCTCCTCATCTCAATAAGCAGCATGATCCCTGTATTCACTCAACGCTGCCCAAAAATGACAGCCATGAATACGTGCTAAGTGTTGGAGCCCAGTAATATAGCGTAAAACAGAATAACAGAGGGCTGCCAGGTCAAACAACAGCATGCAAAAAGTATCTAAGCCAAGAAAATCACATTTTTACACATTAAATCTAATAAAATAACCAAACTAGGGGATTAATATACACCACATAAGTCCCTGCGTGCTCAAAAGTCTCTTGTCAGAATGTGACATTTCTGGCACTAAATGAGCGAGAGAAGTGATACTTCTGTTCTTCGTAGGTGTAGCCTTTTTGTATTCCTGCTATCTCATCTCTTTATCTAATGAGCTCTAGCAAAAGCAGACAAGAAAAAAAAACGGCAGTTGCTATCACCTCTGCAGCTGTGTGCAGTGAATGTCACACCCTGGCCAGCCAGCGACGATGAATCATCATATTGCCAGGATCTGCAGATGTAGCTGAAACCATACACACCATGGCTGCCATCCATTGTTCCAGGCCAAATCCTTTTACCAGATGTGTTTAATAGAGGCGAAAAATATTCATTGTCGCATACTCTGCCTTTTAGATTTGAGCCCGTACTCCTCTCGGCCAATCACTGAGCCTCAGTTACCTCGCCTACTGCTACAGGCTTACACAATTGAACTCGGGTCACTGCTACAGGCTTCCAATCAGAGCCAGCGAAACTGGCCCCCGGGAAATAACTCTGGGACGTAGTTACGGAGCGTCCCCCGCGGGCAAAGCGGTCCCCTCACCGTGGCCCCGAAGCCTCCGTTCTCACGGTCGGGAAGTCCCTCGCTCATGTCAGCCAGGTTGGTCATGCTGCCCCCGTGGGCCCCGTTCGGGGTGCTGTTGTACTGCTCGAGGCCCCGGGCCATCTCCTGTTGGCTGTCCTGGATCTGAGACAGCTTACTGCGAGCCTGGAGGGTCGGGAAAGCAGGGGGGAGTTTAGGGGGCGTCGAAATCCACCATCCCCGTTATTTATGAGAACGAGTACTGTGGTACGTGGGTTTCCCCCGTGTGCCACGCTTCACGTTTCCATGTCCGAGAGACTAAGACTTTGAGAGACAAGTCGACGGGTTTTCGTAAAAAGGCGCCATACATTAATAAACCCGGTTCATTTGAATAATCGGGGCCCAGCTGCGTCCCAAGGCGAGCAGGCCTTGACGTGGCACACAAAGCTCTGAACGAGGCCGGTCATTGGTGGAGACAGCCCAATCACGATGTGGGCAACCTCTGACACACACCGCCTGGTGGGAGGAGAGACTCTGCGGGCACCAGTCATATACTTTGGGTGACAGCGTACCGGCAGCCGCCGGCGTAACCCTACGGCGCCTTACGGAGGTCGGGTTGGAAATACAACATCACAGCGGTTACATTTTAACATGGTCTGGATGTATTCAGTGATGAATGATGCTGATATAAGACCCCAATACGACTTCGGCCCTGGAGGTTTGGTTTTGTTGGTTCATAACGAGAGAGCCTTCACTCATCTCCGGGCCAATGGAAACAACCCTCCCCCACATACAGAAAGACACAGCCATCTACAGCTCAGCATCCTTTCTCACGGCGATGTGAGCGGTGAGGCATGTGCTGTGGCCGGGGCTCATGGAAATAATGTCAGATACCATTCAGTGGTAATGCCACACCCAGAACTGACAGATGACTGAGAACCACCTGATGGCTCAAACGAGCTGTTCGCCAGGATGACAAGGAGCCGTTCATCCACCTTACTGTAAATGAGAAGAAAAAACAGCACCAAACTCTTTGTGCTGAATATCTTCAACTGAGATGGACCAGCGGAGTTGGAAAAACAAAACAGAATTCCTGTCTGGTTGTTTTTACTATTCGTGAGACAACAGCTCCCTCTGGCGGACGTTACACAGCGTACGCAACCGTTAACGGTTGCCTCATTCACAGTAACTTTGAGAAAAGCCTAAATCTGAATTTATCTGCCTCATCATAGCTGTGCTACTACAATTCGGGAAAGAACACTGTTGTCCATACCGCTGACCACAACAGGACCTCACGTTTGTCCTGAACTCTGACCACAACAGGACCTCACTGTTGTCCTAAACTCTGACCACAACAGGACCACACTGTGTCATAAACTCTGACCACAACAGGACCTCAGTGGGGTCACGTCTGTCGTCCCTACTCTCAGACTGGGCCTGGTGCTTTGGTCTTACCTGGTTAATTTCGTCCTGGGTAGCTTTGAGGGACTTAATGATGGTCTCCAGTTGGAACTTGCCAGCAGTCAGGCTCTGTTCCAGCTGGCTCTCCTCCAACATCAGCCGGTTCAGGTCTGCCTTGGCCCGACTCAGCTGCTCCTCCTGGCTCTGTAGGTCAGTCTCCTGGGAGTGGATCTGGTTCTGAAGGGATGAAATCTGGAAAGTAGAAGTGAACCATGTAGGCAATATCCAGAAACGCATTTTGGAAGTGAAGGCTATTTCTATTGCTTCCGTAACTGCTTTCTTAGAACTCCCCGGGCCCTCTCACCCCTCACCATTTGGGACTCCTCGGTACATTTGATCCTGACGTCATTCAGCATGTCCTCCAGCTTGGCCTTCTGCTGGTCCATCTCCTCCAGCCTCTCCTGGGCATCCTGCTTCTGACCCTCCAGCTCCTGTAGACTCCCCGTCTCCCGGTCCAGATCGTTCTGCATCTCCTGCACCGGGAGACGGATGGCGGAAGGCAGGTGTGTTTCCAGGACAAACCGATAACCCCCCCCCACGTCGGTCAAACACAGACGACACGCAGGCTCACCTGAACCTCGGAGGTCTTGTGTCGGACCGCCTCCTCTGTGTCCCTGATGTCCTGCTCCAGGGTGAACTTCTCCCTGAGACAGAGACAAGCGCGCACAGCCATGAACACGGGGAAGCACGTGGGCACCGCCGGGGTTAGGGTCTGCCTCCCCGCGCCTCCCTCCCCGCGCCTCCTCCCACCTCCACACAGCACCACGAACACAAGACTGGGACAGCCAAGAGTGGTGTTACCTGAGGGCATTCCAGTGTGTAAAAGCAAGCGTGCTGACGCAGCATGAAGAGCAAGTGGTGAAAACAAAAAGACAGATAAAATACACACAGTAAAGGGAGCCTGGAGGCAGGGACGAGGTGGGACGAGGTGGAGAGGGAAGGACTCATCCACCACCAGCTGTTACCGTTTCTGCTCCTTTGAAGTGTGCATTTAATCATCTATGTCGTAGTTCATAGAGTACGGTAACCCATAAGTACCCATAAGTTAGAACGGGACACACTCGCATTGAGCTGCCTATTAAAGTACAGTCACTCAATTTACACTCACAGCAACTGTAATGTAAATGTACAGCCTCAAGGAATAACTCAGTGGGAGGCAAGTTAGGGAACAATTGATGAAAAAGGAAAGGAAAAGTGAAACTCACTAAGACATAGTAAGATTGATACATTATGTCATGAGAAAGCAAAACATAACAAAAATATCTACAGGTGAAAAAGAACATCCCTAAAGTGTGTTTATAAGATACCAAATGAAGTTACTTTGACTAAAACCACTGCAGTGTTATGAATTACCTCTGCAACTGAGCGATCTCTTGACTGATGTCATCCAGCTCCTTGATCCCAGTAAACTCTGATCCTGACCCGACAGAACTGGAGCTGTCCTGTGATTGGATTGGAAACAATAATGAGTTCTCCCATTTCTCAGAAGGCCTTAAAGAGAGAACGCCACCACACCACCACACCACCACCACCACACCACCACACCAGAGGGTGGAGAGATCACAGGGAAGGGACCACACCAGAGGAACGGTGGGGCCACAAGGTCTGGGAGGGAAAGAAGTTCACCACAGCCAACGGTCGGAAAACTCAGGAAGTCACATCACCGTTCACGGGTCAGAGTTCTCACAAATGCTTATCTCTTAGTTTCTGTCTAGCGAGCCATTGAAAGCATTTGTCGGTTGTCGCCAGTTACCTACCCATAACTTGAACATTATTTGCTGATACAGAGACAATAACCCAGAAAGTGGCATTCAGCAGCATTTAGGTTAGGGTAAAGAAGAGAAGAGTTTGTGATGAGCTCCCGGCAGCGTCGAAACACTAGACTAACGCAGGACAACAGTGGAGGACAACAGTGGAGGACAACAGTGGAGGACAACAGTGGAGGACAACAGTGGAGGACAACAGTGGAGGACAACAGCGGAGGACAACAGCGGAGGACAACAGCGGAGGACAACAGCGGAGGACAACAGCGGAGGACAACAGCGGAGGACAACAGCGGAGGACAACAGCGGAGGACAACAGCGGAGGACAACAGCGGAGGACAACAGCGGAGGACCACAGTGGAGGACAACAGTGGAGGACCACAGTGGAGGACAACAGTGGAGGACAACAGTGGAGAGCCTCAGGTTCGGTTAACATCATTTCGCACCAATAAATACGTAGTTGCAGTCTATCAAGAGAATTCCCAACGCAGCCAATGACTACAGTTCCATTCCACTTCCCCACCGCCAAATCTGTTACCAGAAGGTTCTGGACCTATCAATGCGCACTGGGGGCGGGCCCGCTGAAATTCAATACGTAAGCAAACATCACTCACCCGCCTCATCTCAGACAGAGCAGCCATCTCAGAGCTCACAGGAGTCATATAGCCAGACATGCTCTGCGGACAGAGACATAGGAACAGCACTGAACACAGCATCCATTTACCGGGTGTTAGAAAGAAATGTATGGCGCACACCTGTTGCGTTGTGTGCATGTGATGGACAAATAAACAGTGTGGTGCAAAACGACAATGACGTTAGAAGCCTGGTCGGAATGACATGCCCATGGCAGCATCACAGATTATGAGATGAGTAGGCAAAGCTCGCCAACAGTCACACACAGTGTCAGCGGGGGTTCATTTCCCTGTTATAACATGGTAACCGAGAGAGCAATACAGAAATGTAGGCGAAGTCGTGTGTCAAGTTATCACTCTTAGTCATTGTGGCAAAGGTGGCACCCACTGTTCCGTATTTATGGCGTTGCACTAAAATTACCAACCCGTGTGCCTAAACAGACAGTGTGTGTGTGTGTGTGTGTGGTGGGTGCGTACATGGGAGGGAGTGGTGCACACTTGCACGGGTGTGCCCCTTTCAGAAGGGGGGATCATCTCGGGGGTGAGGGCCTGAGGAGGGTCTGTGCCTTTGGTGACTTTCTGCTGGATGAAGTGCATGGCCAGAGAGAACTGCTCCCGCGTCAACTTCCCCACCTGCCTGGTGTCTGCCAGGGCCCTGGACACAAGCACAGAGTAATCAGGAACGCCGTCCCCCCCCAGGCAGAATACCAGCCGGCCAGCAGTCCCTCATACCAGATATGGGCCAACAGGTTCTGGGGCAGCCCGGAGTGCATGAAGATATCCTTGACCTCCATGCCACTGACAAAGCCGTCCAGATCCAAGTCGGTCTTCAGGAAGATGTCGTCAAAGCGCCCTCTGTCGATCACCGGCACCACCCAGTTCACAGAGTGCTGGCCCAGAGAACCGATTACACACGTTAAACACGTCTCACGTGTTGATCTGTTTTTGGTAGGAATGCTCTTAATTCTGCGTGTGTTTGTGTGTGTGTTTGTGTGCCTTTGTGTGTGTGTGTTTGTGTGCCTTTGTGTGTGTGTGTTTGTGTGCCTTTGTGACTTTGTGTGTTTGTGTGCCTTTGTGACTTTGTGTGTGTGTGTTTGTGTGCCTTTGTGTGTGTGTGTTTGTGTGCCTTTGTGTGTGTATTCGCACGTGTGGTTACCTGTGCAGACTTCAGGGTGTGTTTGGGGGAGAGGCTGCCGGCACTGTTGAGGGAGTTCATGCTGCCATGGGAAGGGGTGGATCGCAGGCTGTCCTTGGGAGGTGGGGGGCTGGCGGGCAACATGGGCATGGTGCCAGGCAGGGAGCCCACCAGCGACTTCTTCCTCTTGTTTGGAGGGATGAGAGAGGAGGGGAGAACAGGGGGAACTGGCTCCTTCTCCAGGGCCCGATAAACCAGGTGCATGGCCTGGAAAACAGAGGGAGGTGTTACAAATCTATTAACGCCTGGAAAACAAATGGGCTTCGTTACGGAGGTTAATACTAGTTGGGCCTTGTTAAAAACAATACTTAAATGACGTCAGTTATGTTGGGCTGTAAATAAAAAGATTCTTCCCTAATTTGTTTAGGGAAGAAACAACTCACCACGGCAAATTCATCTCCATCCAGATGTCCATCTTTATCAATATCACTGAGATCCCAAACCTTTCCTAACACGTCCAGAGGTAGTTTAGAGTTGATAAGAACTGGTTTCACTTTATCGCCGGAGAGAAGACCATTGACTGGTGAAAGACTTTCAAATATCCCATCAAATTTACTCTTTTCTTCAGGCTGGAAGAAACAAAAGGAAACAAACAGGTTTAACTCACCGCAAATGATTCTCTAAGAATTGCCCAAAATAAAAAAAGGATAATATAGAGATGTTTCGGTGTGATCTCTTCAACCAAACAAGACCTACCCGCACAGCCCAGTGGACTTCAGTAGAGGGCGCTGATGTGCTGAGGGATGGGCTGCAAGTGTCTTTCTGTATCAAAACAAACCAAAACACAACCTTTCACTTCCACCCCTACCTCAGAATCTCCCAAACAAACCAATGAAAGAAAGCCTCAGAAACTCCCAAACAAACCAATGAAAGGAAGCTTAAGTTTTGACAAAAGAAATGCTGTACTTGTTAAAACTATACTCACAAATTTAGGGGGAGGAACATTGAGGCTCAGACTAGTGAGGCTGACGTCTTGTCCACTCTGTGCAGAGGCCACTAGCCGCAGAGCTACATAAAACCCCTATCAGAGTTGGCAGGAAAATACAAATACCATGTGGATACTTACATCAAGGGCCACAGAATCAAAGGCATTGCACAAGGAAAGGACAGTACTCGTTCAGTACCTGTTTATCCAAGAATCCTTTCCCATCCGGGTCTGCCAAATCCCAGATCTGAGAGAAACCCAAGCAATCATAAAAACACAGTCACAAACTAGGAAAACATTAATTAAAGTCTCTAATTGCAAGAATTATTAGCCAACGTTTACAAAGAAAAAGTAATGAACAATCTTCATCAAAGTATACCGAAACAACAAGCAAAGAATTACAGAAATGTAATTGTTTTCATTTTCAGAAGTGCATTCAACAGAGAACGGCTGCCTTACATTGGTAAGCAAGCCCCTCACCAGCAATGGACAGCTTCATTCACAGACATAGCTCAATTTGAACAATACATTTCTCGATTGCACAGTGAAAATATGCAAAAATATTGACAGACCAAACCAACAAAGAATACAAATGATGGTTAGTAGGCGTGTGAAATATAGAACAGAAACAAGTACACACCCTAAAGATTCTGGAAATAAAGTACAGACCAGGCAATGACAGACCAGGCAATCAGATGAGGTCACCTTGTAGTTAGTTGCTTCAGGGGGTAACGAAGCATTTGGGTAAGCAGGCTAGACGAATAGATTGCTCCGATAGGTTTTTTTTTTTACCGTAATCATTCTACAGAGTCAAGGACTCTGCCCATGGTCTGTCTCTGACCAAGGTTTTTAGTAGTCAGCACTACATAGCCACACCGGTGCTACCCACCTTTCCCAATGTGACATCAGGAAGGCCTGATTTCTTCAGGAACAAGGCAGCTTCTGTGGGCCCTACTCTCCCTATGTTGCCTGGGTCCACCTTGCAACAAGAGCAGAGTAAACCAATCATGAAATGTTTCCAAACACAACTACACTAATAAACACTATACTGTAATATGTGTTTATTGTGGCTTAATACAGTTGTTACACAAAGAAGTTAAGAATAATGCTCAAGATATGCAGATAGGACAAACAATGTAACATGGAGCACACTATAAAGAAATTCGCACCTGTCTATAAAAGTTCTCGTACACAGGGTTTCCACTTGACAGCTGATTGGGAAAAGGTTTCAAATATTAGTCATAAGATTTCAAATTGCTGGAAACTTTTGTCGTATTAAAAAGGTATGGCACAGCCTAGGAAGGCTAGTTCTGACATTGTTGATTTCTCTACTTAGATGACAATCACAGTGAATTACAACCACATGCTTCCTGAGTCATTATACATTAAAAATATTAATTTAATTTAAAAGTCCTTGAGAATCTTTGTACCTCATCATTGTGTCAAGTGTTGGCATTTTAAGATGGAGAATTGAGTGCTTATGCAGGTCCCCAGCCTAAATGTGACATATATGTCCTCAAATACTGACGCCTATCTTCGTCAAATCTTTATTAAATACCTTGACCTTAGAGGCATCATGTAACTTAGCTTGTAACGGACCCAAAGCTGGTCCTTGCCTGCAATGACCCCTCCTGGTTGCAAAGCTCAGGCGCAACTACAATTTAGCTAAAACATTTAGGGCAAAGCAGTTAAGCATCTAGGCTATTTATTTGCTATTGATGCGGTAAATTGACAAAAATTGTAACTACTTGCTAAGGATGCCAAACATTCCACTCAACAAACTGGTTATTCATCTTACAGATGGTCTAACTGGCTGAGTAGATGTAGGCAGTACAATGTCAATAGTCTTCACCACACCGCTAAACTGTGTAGCACTGGGTTATATACAGTGATTCTACTGTAGGTTTTATTACACTGATACTGTAAAAGTCAGACTGTTTAACTATTTAGCAAGTATTGTTCAGCCGGCAAGCTAGCTACAGCAGTTAGCTAAGCTTAGCTAACTATGCAGCTAGCAAACTAACATTCGCTGGCTGGCTAGCTAGCTATTATAGCCAAGTAGCGTCATAATGCGCTGCATAACTACAATTGTCTTGCATTTCTATATTATTGGTGTACAAATGTAAATATGTAGCTATTTAACATCGTTTAAAATGTATCTCCTAACGACCTAAGCTGTCCAGCATATTG
The DNA here is from genome assembly GCA_016801125.1 of Novumbra hubbsi. NCBI lineage: Eukaryota > Metazoa > Chordata > Actinopteri > Esociformes > Umbridae > Novumbra > Novumbra hubbsi. Next base: position 59,001 of record JACXGK010000246.1, read on the forward strand.
ATTTGGATAGCTAGCTAAATTACTGTATCCCACTACCGTTAGTCAACTGACTAGGCTAACTAGCTAACCGTAAAGCAAGCATAACGTTACCGTTATACAGTCAATATACTGATTATAAGGCCTTGTTGTCCTATGCAGCTAGCTATCAAGCTAACACCCTCTGTATGTTTTCTTTATTATACCAATTTGGTTAAAAGCGCACCACCACATACTTACAGGTCATCGGCAGGCAAAACAGCTTAAACTGAATGTCCTTTATATGGTACTGAACACACTCCTTGAACGTTACCTGGGTGAGAGATGTGAGAGCTGCCATCTTCCCTGTTGCTGCGGGAACGCACACACCCTCCAGCTTGTAGCAACATCACCGCCTAGTGGACACACTTCTTCATGGCCCTGATGATCAACATGAATTAGCTTGGAATATTACACTATGAGATTAAGTTGTATTGTTTCCTGATATAAGGAGCACTGGAAGCAATTACACAATTGTACAGCTTTGTAAAAGCGATTTATTTAACATAATGCTGAAACAATAACCTTAAACCATTCAGCAAATGTTAAAGTGGTGCATTTAAGGCTAAAACAATCTGCTTTATTTAATTCCAAAGAAAACAAAACAACAAAATAGTAATACAACAAAAGAAAATGCTGAAATCAAAATAATCACCCAGGTGGTTCCACAGCATGCCATATTTCAAAAGGAACCTCTGATAAATTCATGCATTCAACCAAACCTACGTCTCTCATAGCATCACTCTTGGATGTTTTTAATATAGTTCAATGTTTCACCAAAACAGAAATTAACTTGTACCATTTTATAAAGGGCAATATTTCCCATCTATGCAAGGGGAAATAAACAAGACAAGGGCCAATTTGTTGTGTTAATCACTCATTTTAGTTTTGATAACTTCTGGAACGTCACTGTAAGACCTTTTATGAGATGGGTGTTTGATTATGATAAGCAACATAAATCCAGTATAGAGTTATACCTATTGTAAAATCTTATAGCTATCTTATTTCAATACAATGGAAATCATTTGTCAGTGAAGTTCTTTCTCTTTTAAATAAAAACGTGACAGTCGTTTTGTGATGGTTGAATTGCAGAACACTAATAATACATTTCACATGCAAAATTTCCCAGTTCCGTTTGCATTTTTAACGTAGAAACATATTGGAAATGTTGAGACAGAGCTCAGCTAAATTCAGAAGGTTCATGAAGACAAATGATACAAACAGTGCATTTTCATTCCATGGCCATTTTGCTGGTTTTGTCACTTCATCATCAGAAACTATACTCTCCCATGAACTGAGGACCACATAGCGAACACAAATCAACCAGCTACAGAAATGTATGTCTGAGGTTTCCTTCGAGGGTGGTTAAAGAGCAATATATGGTGAGGGCAAACTGCCACTACAACACTACGGATGAACACGGCACAAGCAGCAGTAAGCGGCAGTGAGAACGGGAGCCCGGTGACAGATAACACTCCCAGGAGGATGTAAGAGGCGTAGCTCACAGTAACAACACATCAAGTCTTTTTTCAATGAAAAGCATTCTGGAAGGCCAATCACTTTAGGTAAACATATTCCACTCTTTCCTTACAAAGCCCCAATTTGCAGCAGTATTACTTGTTCTCCATCCCTCCGTTCAGTCTCTCCACGGCAACACGGACATGTTCACTCGTCGTCGAATGTTTGCTGGAGCAGGAAATTTGCAGCTAAATTCTCATTCTTCTCACAGGCAAAATAGGCCTGAATGACAAGTCCCTCTGGAAATCCCAAGGCTTTTAACTGCAATAAAAAGCAAATTGGCAACTGTCAGCGTGCAAATGTAAAACCAGTGACAGAGGGAGCTTACCAATTGATAAGGTGATTGTAATTAATTACATCTAAAGTAAGAAGCACCAATTTTCCTACCCTCTCGATGGCCTCCTTCTCCTGTGTCGTGACCTGGATGTAGTTAGTCTGTGGTGCACCCTGGGCCTCGGCTCCCTCCTCTACCATTTCTCCTCCTTGGGGCTCGTTCAGCATCTGCACAAACCGCTCCTGATGCTGGGTTATTTGCTGCAAGGAACAGCATCAAAAACCCTTAAAACACCTTATGAAAGCCATTTCCGGTGATTATTACTAGCAAGTATTAGTCGGATGAGGCCCATTGCATCAGGATTGTCAAGCCGATAAGCATGGCGATGAGTGAGAGACTGCAAGCAGGCACCAGAATGTCCCGTCTCCACACGGACCTGCAGAAGTTGAGGATTGTCCCTGCCGAGCTGCTGGAGGAGAGCAGGAAGAAGAGCTGGGTTTTGCTGGATGATCTGTCTCATCTGCTGGAACTGCGGCTGGTTCCGAAGAAACTCCAGAGGGTTTGTTCCCCCAGTGCTTCCACGGGTACTTCCAGTGATCCCACCAGTGATCCCACCAGTGATCCCACCAGTGATCCCACCAGTGATCCCACCAGTGATCCCACCAGTGATCCCACCAGACGAAGGCTGCTGGGTTGAGGAGACTGCACCTGCTGCCAAAAAAAATCACAGATAGACACGGTTTTAAATCTGTGAAACACATTATAGAACTTCCAATATGTGTCTAGATAAATGATTGGTTGGTATGAGAGACAAACGGGCCTGGAATATGAACAAGAGTAGTGAGGTGTCTTACTGGGGTGTGCTAGCCGGGGCTGTTCCAGGGCTGGGGCGGGGGATGGGACAGGGGCCAGCACTGGGGGGTTGAGGTTGGACGGTGCCGTCGGTAAGAGTCCCTGCGATGGCGGAAGGTCAGCCTCAGCCGGAATCCCCTGGTGGAAAAACCAGAAAAGCACAATTGAATGATAATGACATTAGGAGGCCTTTACAATGGCTTGTTTTATAAAGTATAGTATATTTTCAGCCATGCTATAGCACATCTACTGCTTTAGGATAATAAATAACACACTAATATACCATTAAATCACTGGAAACTCACCATTAGCAGGTACTCAACAGCTCTGTCTGGGTTGTTGTAACTGGCTCGCAGTGCAGCAATAACCTGCTCCCTTTCATATCCCATAGACATGATTTCCGACACTAGTCTTTCATATGCCTGTCCTGTCACTGTCTCACACAGAGATGGGAGAAGGGCAGAAGGTCATGAATCGATAGAAAGTCAAGGCACGTAATTGTGTTACATTTGAAAGATCAGGCACAACTCTACATTACCCAATATTGACGCTGCTTCTTCCAAGAGACTTAAGTCATCAACAAGGCTGTGAGACGAAAATGTTTTTAGAGATAAACACAAAGGCGGGAGGGGGCAACATCATAGCCAAATAATGTAATATGCTCTCAGATACTGTCTCATGAGTCATTACCTAGAGGAGAGGGCTGGCCCAGAGGAAAGGGGTTGCTCGTGGGTTTCCTCCTCAGGCGTGTCCTCTGGTAGGGAGGCCGATGAAGCGGGTGGAGCGGGAGCTTCGCTGCCCCCCTGGGCTGCAGGGGAGAAAGACGCAGGATCTGCTGCGAGGACAGGAGCTGTGGAAGTCTCCACTGATTGTGTGGGGTCCGAATCAGGGGCGAGCGTGGGTGACGGGGAGAGGTTGGAGACGTCCATGGGAGCGGGGGAGGAGGCGGCGCGGGCATTGTCAGAGAGGGATAGCTCAGATACAGCCGGGGGTGCGGGGACAGGGGTTGGTGCTGGGGCTGCCTGAGAAGGAATCTGTGGAGGAGCTGGAAATTTGGGCTGTAGGGAGACAACAAACAGTACTGCCCATAGATGACCAAAGTGACTACAGACAACTATCACACCTCTGGATGTCAATTAATATAATATACATGTCATTTGATAATACATAATAACACTGTCATTAGTAGTATTATTAGAACATTGATTCTTTTGTGAGTCCACTTTTCACATTTCCTATTCAAATCCACAGTGACATTGCATGTTTTCCTATGCTCCCGCATGAGATTCTTTGGGGAATAATTACACTTTGGCCTAAACAAATCACAAATATTTTAAAACATACAACCAATGTCACCAACAATAATTGATTTAGAGTTTCAGAGTTTTAAAATCAAATAGCAAAGAGAACAATATTTAAAAGCAACATTTGTAATTCAGTAATACAATGGAATTGGTCTGGATATATGTGGTATATATATGTTTTTATGCATCAAAAAGGGTATTCTTTTTAAAATGTTTTGAGCATATTTGATTGCATCCCTATCAATGAGCATGTTTCACTCTGATATCCATTCACCTGCATTTCTCCTTAAATAGCATCTATCTGTGGGTGGGAAACAGCATGATCATTACATGGGTGCAAATTGTGCTGAGGACAATAAAAGGTCACTGTGCTGTTTTGTCCCGCAACATTATGCCACATATGTCTCAAGTTTTGAGGGAGCGTGCAATTGCCATACTGATTGCAGGAATGTCCACCAGACCTATTGCAAGATGATGTATCACAATGTTGTTTCAAATAATCCAGCCTCACAAAACAGGCCAGCCCAGGACCTCTAGATCCATCTTCTTCACTGGCGAGATTGTCTGAGATCAACTTCCCTGGCAGTTGAGGAAACTGTGGGTTTGCGCAACAATTTCTGCCCAGGCAGTCAGTAACCAACTTCCGTGCTCACCTTCAATGTTTATTGGCAGGCAGAAGAAGTGTGCATTCCCAAATGTATGCTGGTTTCAACTGCACCAGGCAGATGGTAAGCATGGTGTTGTGTGGGCGAGCAGTTTGCTGATTTCAGAGTTGTGAGCCCACAGTGTTGGTGAGGTTAATGTATGGGCAGGCGTAAGCAACGGACAACAAAGACACATTTCCTTTTATCCTGATGCCCACAGTCGTGCCATTAATCCATTGCCAACACCTTGTGTTTTAGCATAACGACCTTCCGCAAGGGCTCTGCATGTACACTATTCCTGTAAGCAGTCGGAACATGAACATGTTTGGGATTCTCTGGAACGTGTGTTCCAGTTATTGCATGTAGAATTTTGAGGGAATGAATTAATTGAATCCATTTTGGAATAAGGCTGTAACATAACAAAATGTGGAAACAGTGAAGCACTGTGAATACTTTCCGGATGCACTATACACCTTTTGTCCTAAGGGTTCTTGGACAAAAGATGCATATCTGTATTGTACTGTTAATCAAAAACCTATGCAGAGATTTGTATAAAAAAAAAAAAGTTTAAATGTTCTGAATATTCCAATTTATATTGACAGGGTTTACAGATATTGATAATCGGAAGCACAAAGTTTGTGCTTCAACACAACATTAGTTTTCTCTGTGGCACAACAGTCCTGAAATCTTACCTTTGTGACCATGACCACCACAAAGTTTTTCTCATCAATTTTGTAGTCTTTTAAAGGTATGTCGTCATTCAAGATTTTACCTACAAAAACACACCAAGAAGAACCCGTGTAATAAGATCTACAGGCTACAACGATGCAGATGCATCTGATAGATATTCAAGATAACCGCAACAATGCAGTAAGATTTAAGCAGCCAGTCTTACCTGCATATATTAGTTTTTGCCCAGCGGTTGGATAGCCATCTTTCCCTTTCTCAATCTCAATCTTCTCTTTCAGGGCTTTCACCTGCCAGTAAGACAATACCATAATGACCATCTGTTAAAACGGACTAGAGAGACAACCCATTAGTGTAGTGTTTTGTATGAGCAGGACAATATTCTGTTCTCTAGGAAGATCACACAGTATGTTTCATCTCAGCCATAAAGACACATTCTGTTAGATGCTCTTGATAAATGCCTTCTAAATGAATGTATGTAGCTGAAGGCATTCATGGGTGAGGCATCGTCAGCAGGTCTCTACTCCCTCTACAGACTCCCTCAGGCTGCTCCAAAGCATATGTCTTTGGTTGAGTGAGAAGCCCTAACCCATGACTTCCTGTTTACAGTGTGGAAAGCATCTAAATGGCTTGGCGAGGATGTCTCAGTATCTACTGGCATTTGTTGTGATGAGACACGGTCGTAGACACAATCGGATGTGAAATTTTGGGGAAAAGGGGGAGACATTTGATAGAAATGTAGGTGCATATAGTTAGTGTTTTACTAGGTGAATAGGCTGACAAAGCCTTTTTATTTACATTACAGTGGAAAGAATTTTGAAATGTTTTTGAGACCTGGTTTGGTATATTATCCTGTTAAATTAAGATGATAATTATGCAAATAGTAAATTAGTTGAAACATGTGTACAAGGTATATCTAAAACAGTAGTGACATAACAAAGTAAATATATATATATTTTATCTAATCCATTTCGATTAAAAAAAGTTTGATTTAATTAATCTAAAATGCATTTTATATTATTGATTTATGACCATAACTATTTGTAGTAAGGATATTAATTCCGATGTATCTGTGTTAATAGTTATATTATTATTGTCATTATTGTTGTTGTTGGTAAGTGTGTAATTGAACACATACACTTGAAACTAATTTAGTCAACAGAACGCCCCCCTCCACCCGATTCGAATAATATTCCAGAAAAGGGATTCGCGAGAGGGTCTCCGTCGTTTCGATACTGGGCTCGTGAAATCTTGCATGGTCATTCATGCGCAACGAAAATCGCATTTTGACTATTACGCCTAACCGTTACAATATGGCATTAAGAATGACAAAATGGTATAAAATAGCATTACTTCTCCAGATTATATCGCATTGACCAAGGCCCTGTTTGCTCCCAGCCCCTCTCGCCCGGCCTCAAGCGTATTTACCGGAGTCACTAACTTCCACTACTCACCGTTAGTTCTGGATCTATTTCTATTTTGAACGTTTGCTGCTGAAGAGTCTTCAACGTTATCGACAACATCTTGAAGACAATTCCAGATAATTACCAATTGCGACTACAGACGTGTTTACAGCAGTATCTGTACTGTTGCCTTTTCCACTGTAGCTGCCTAGTTGTGTGACTCAGCTATCTGACTGTATTGGCCGTGTTGTGTTCAGACGCCATCTACTTGCTGCCTGAGACAAGACATACTGCCAAGGAAATTGGGTATACCTCACGAATCTAAATTCCTCTCTATGACACGTGCATGTGATGTCATAGCCAATATCAAACGCTGTTCTAGTCCCACCTTTTAAAACCACATGAATCGTACATAATTGGGGGTTGTTCAAAAAAGCTTCAAAGATAATTGGTGTATATTGAGGATACTTATTTCATAAAACCAGAGGAAGAGACAAAAGAGTACAAAAAATGTATTCCCTCATTCACTTAGCCTTGCAGGCCTTCTGGTCACTCACACACCCAGCTTGGCCACGCTTTAGTTGCATTTTCCCTACTCTTACCATATGATGTCCTTCAGCTAGAGATTGGTTGGTCACCCAACATCACAGCCTCTTGACCTGACCCCCTCCTCCCTTCTACAGACCATCAGAATGAGCTTTATTACCAAGTAGGTTCACCCATACAAGGAATTTGCTTGGTGTGTCTCAGGAAACCTCCCATTCCTGATTCTTCTTTCCATCCTTTCTGATTTGGGCATCTCAGACTCAGCACACTCTTGTATTGATTCCTAACTGGATGAGGTACTTGTCATCTCACGTCTGTTCCTGATCCGCACGGTCCTGACACCTTAATGGTGGAACCAGCTTCCCTCGGAGGCTATGATAGCAGAGTCTTCAGCTACTTTCATTAAACATCTGTAAACTAATTCTACTTTTCATATAGCAATTAAAGTCAGTATCTCTGTCTTTTGTTTAATAATATATGTTTTAGGTTTATTTTTTATTAAGGTCTTATATCAAGCACTAAAAGTGCTGGTAACTAATTCATTGATTAGAATGCACTTACCCCAAAATTGTGTGGTTGTTTCACACAGGTTTCTTAAAATATATGATCTACTGTTGGTTGCTCTGGATTAGAGCCTCTTCAAAATGACTAAAATGTCAATGTAATGTACTTATATATTACAATATCCTGGTTTGAAAAGTTTCATCCTGAACAGCTTCCCCCAAACAAGGCTATATGGGTCTTCACCCTCAAGCATAGAGTATCTCTACTCACACAGGTTGAGGTTTTTAATACAGTTGCAGCTCTTGAAGGATAATGCATGTAAATGTTCAGCTCAGCATTACAGAACACATCTAGAGGTATCCACTACATGTCTTATGTGTCATATCTACGGTATATCTTCATACCAACTCTACAACTGCTTTGACAAACCCACTCCATGACAGAACAAAACCAGTTGCAACCACTAACTTTTCTTCAAAGTAAGTCTCATGAAAATAGGTGCAGTGTATTTAATTGAAAGAAAAAGCATCATTTATTCACTGAAACTCAAACAAATTGTGCCATGGGGGCAGTGGCATGTTAGGAGCAACATAGAGATTGTGAGTCACAGTTTAGAGCCATTAGTCTGATACAGTCATCTCTGTGGCCACCGTCCAACCAAAAGGACTGGAAAAAAAAAAAAACATGAACAACACAGGAGAGTTATGAATAATGGAAAATAGAATGATTGCAACGAGGGAATAAATTAATAGGATGTTTATGATAATAGCGTATAGTACTGCATAAAACTGTATAAAAATAAATCATTTAGAAGAAAAAAAAAAAGGTGCAAAGAAAGTACAACTGATGTGCCCCCAACTTCTTTCCTGATAAGAGTGATGACATGGATGGGGGCGGGACTAACTCTTTGCTTCTACACTGATAGGACAAATTGATGATGGTTGCTAATAATTAAAAGCGAATGAGCCGGTGGCAGCAACACAGAGTAACTGTTGGACGCGCTGACGGGACAGACCGCATTCAGAATAAAGGGGGACATTTTTCTTAAATTAAACATTCTGTAAGAAACGAAGAACCTAAACCCAGTACATCAACTCTAAACTCCTTTAAATGAACCACTAAAGTAGGCAAACATTGCCTGTCCCTTTTGCCCTTTCCCAAGCCTACACCTGAAAAAATAGGTTGCCACAGGAGGGCTAAGTCCACAAGGTATTACTCAATGCGATGATGCTCAGCACTCATTCCATTGGAGAGAAAATAGGGCGGGACAGAAATGTTTTCCATCCAGTTTCATTTACAACTCGTCCTTCTTGACAGTTTCTTCCTCTTCCTCTTCCGTTGTGTTGTCCTTCTCTTCCTCTTCTTCTGGTTCATCGTCATCGCCATCATCTTCCTCCTCTTCGTCCCCTTCATCGTCGGCAGTGTCCTTTTTGCTCTTCTCTTCTTCTTCTCTTGCCTTCCTCTCCTCCTCCTCCTGTGCATCCTTCATTTTCTTTTCAGGTTCCTGTTTTACAAAGATGACAATTGGTCATTGAGAGACTGCGCTGTGGCACAGGGGAATTCTGGACTAATGTGAAAGTGAACATTAAACTGATCTCAAACAGACTCCGGCAAAAGCAACAACATATCATGAGCAGAACAAAAGCCTACCTTTGTAGCTCCCCATGTCTCTTTCCCAAACTCCTCAGCCTCCTTTACATCATCGCCGATGTAGAAGTTATCGAAAATGGTGCCAGACTTCACCTACAGAGATACGGACCAACGACTTCAACATCAGGCCCGCAATTAGCCTTCACCACCAAACGTCAGGTTCATTGTCTGAGGATTTACATACCTGCCACAGGTCCAATCCCAGCACTCCAACGTTGTCAAACTTGTAGATGGCGGCGTCAGACGCGTACTCGGGGTTGTCGATCTCAGGATGCACCCAAACACCTTTGTAGTCGGGGTTGTCAATCTGATTTGGCCTCCACTCACCCTGGAAAGACACGTCAGACATCAGAACCCCTGTGGCACACCACCAGCGGTGCCAATGCAGCACTAGACCCTGAAGGGATACCATCCTGTACAATAGCTTAGGATACTGAGGAGTCAGCCATGGTATAGATTGGCCTGGTATGGTGTCACCGGCCGCTAGACTCAGCCTGTACCTTGTACTCTGGGTTGGGGATCATAGCGGGCTCCCACTCCCCATCCATGTCCTCATCCCAGTCGTCAGGCTTCTTGGCATCTGGGTCAGGGATGCTCTCAGGCTTCTCCCAGTCCTGGTGAGAAAGTGGAAACAGTAACAACCTAATTATGACCAATTCTAATAAAGTGCGTGGAGAAGGGGGTCAGGTGTAAAATACACAGTTCGCTATTATTGAGTCGTTTTCCTGTGGCAGATAGAAGCAAGACTGGACATACATTCTTTTTGTAAGGCATAAAGGATTTGTGGCAGAATTCCATTTCATACCTTTAAACTAGTTATAGACCTTTAAAACTAGTTTCAACCTTTTTCCCCCCATTATGGAGGAGTAACTAGTCTTCTGGCAACTCTGAGATCCTCTGTCTATTTTGCAAAATGGTTGAGAGAAATGTGTATTCTAACTACTGGGAATCGGGGGAACAGGGAAACAAGCTGTATGGAGACCGATGAGGGGAAAACATAACCAAGCCCCTTTGGTCTCCATACAGCATTGTATCTCCGCATTATATTCTGGTCCTTTTTTATTCCAAGCAACAATACCCTGACATATTGACCAATGCGATTATGTGGACCTTATATTACATTTCTCAATCCTATAATGACCTATATCAGTTCGGGTTTACATTTAATCAGACATGTTCATTGAAAGAGGCTCACCTCTGGCTTGGTGTCAGCAGGGTCGTCAATCATAGCCCTGTCATCCCAGTCCTCTGGTTTCTTGGCTTCGGGATCCTTGATTTTCTTTGAGGGCAACATGTCCCAGTCCTCCTCCAAGGTGCCTGACTCTACCTTCTCGTTGTTGATCTTCACTTCGTAGGTCTGGTCCGGGTTCAGGATCAGAGTGTACAAGTGTGTCAGCTCGTCGTCCTAAAGAGGCAAAGGGTTAATATTAGCAAATATTACAAGCGGAAGATAACAGACGGACATTTCACAGTAACGGCATGTAATAACAAGATATTTGAATAGGCATACCTTGCATTTGATTTCTTTCTTGATGAGATGGTTCTTGCCTTTGTAGTTGAAGATGACGTGAACCTTCTTGGTGCTGTAGCCACAGATGTCAGGGCCTACGTTATACAGGGGAACGTTTATTATCACATCAAAAGAATACCCAACCCGTCAGACCCATGGACTGCTACAAAAATATGTCTGAATGAAAAAGGGTACATAAAAGATACATAGGAATTCATCAACAGCCAATGGGTTTTCAACACCAGCTCACCAAACATTATGTAATACTGGGAGTCCCCGTGCAGATCAGCCTGGTCCAGGTCAGCTGGAAAGACCTTCACATATCCGCCCCCACAGTCAATCTTCTGCTCGTGCTTGACAGTGAACTGGACCACCAGGGACTTGCCCTCGTTGCTAAAGGGTTCGAAGCGGCTGGAGACGGCATAGAAGCGGGCATCCTGGCTGGTCTGCAGACCTGTGGGACCAGATAAAAACCTTGGCATGATGGGAACTGGCTAAACCCAGGTTTAGGAGGTGAGTTTATGCACAGTATTTCATGTGACTTATATTTAAATTAGGGTTGAAATCACAGAATACACCTCACATTTGCGCCGACAACAATCCACACTCCGGTGAGCCCTTCACCATGATGCGGCATATACAAAAACATTCACCATGATGCGGCATATACAAAAACTTTCACCATGACTCTGCATTTGACAAAACCTTCATATAGAAATATCATGCAGTGATCCAACGATATCCCCATTCAACACACCTTTATCTGCCTCAGAATCGCCATAAAACTTCCCAGCAGTCAGTTTCCACTCTCCATAGTCTGACTTGTGCTTTGATACAAGCCACCGACTCTTCCATGCATCTGAAAGATAACATTTACATTTACAATTTGATCAGTAAAGACTAAAGAGAGATCACGTGGACATTCGTAGTTTCTGTAGGCCTCAATAAGCAAACCAAAAGTGAAACAATTGACTATCATGGTATGCTGACACATAATACTTTAAGGAAACAAATACATATAATTGATTTCCCTCAGATACTGTAACAAAAAAATTCAAACATGGGTGTGTCTTCTACACAAAAATTAGTGTAAAAAGGTTGGCCATGAATTATTTCATTGTAACATACAATTTAGGGTCAAATTTACTGTTCTTTTTGTTTAGTTACTTTAAAAGAAATTCTCAATAAAAATATTTTAGGCATGTTCCACATTACAGAAAAGTTTTGTTTCACAATACCAATTACATAAGGGTGTTTTTTAGGCCAGCAATAGCAGAAAATAAACAAAGTGACTATTCCATCCATTAACACTTGAATGTTTGATTAAAACACCAATCAAATATCAACACACTAGATGATGGGCCATGATTCCAAAAGATAACATAGTAAAAAGAAGCGTCAAAAGCAACGATCAGAATGAAGAAAATGCTAATCCGTACCTCCATCCAGAAACTGCTCCTTAAAGAATACAGTAGCGTCGATGGTGACAGCTATCGATGCAAAAATTGCAATAATTGCCACTGCGACCTTCATGTTCCCAACGTCCCGGTTTCCAGGTAAACTTTGTGCCGTTCTGACTTCACAAAGGGCTATATGCGCTCAATGAAACAGGTAACATGAGATTTTTCTAAGTCCTTATTCCTGCACAGATGGCCGTGGCTCATTGGACGAGATCCTGACCAATGAAATGGGACCACGAGTTATTTTTCGGAAGTGCTCGGTTTACACGTCGGCTTCAGGTCGTCTCCAAATGCAGATCTAGGATCAGTTGGCCCAATCCCAAATTAACAGTTTAAATAAACGGACGTCAGAAATGATCTGACCCTGAATCAGCGGTTAAAGATAAATTTTATAACATATTACGGCAAGCATATTGGGAATATTTTACTTAAAATTAGCTGATAGTGATGATAGTGGGTTGTCTTGTAGACGGCTTGAAAATTGTAGACACATCAGTACATTTAGTTTGGAACTAAGTGGCACTATTCAAATGGCCATTTTGTCCGAATGCCTGTGTTTGTATAGTCTATATCCTGACAAAGTAAGAATCATCCCATAAGGTTGACAATAACCGTACAAAATAATGTAAGGCAAGAAAGACTTTCTCTGTCAATAACCATAAACCTCCAACGAAATGGTCTATGACAGGCATTCTTTTTTTAGAAGAAAGTTTTCCCAGCTGCTTTCCGTAGAACGTGTGGACGCGGTTAAATGATGTAATATGAATAAAATGCGACTCTTCCCATGGATACCAGGGACGCCGTTTATTCGGTGAAGTTGGAAACATTGTATCAACCGTGGTTCATCATCTTTTTTTTTTAAACATCTAAATACAATTATTTCTATTATTGTTACAATGCTAATCTGAAAACGGACACATCTAATCAGGTGGATATATTAGATATAACTGTAGTATATCTAATATGTAATTTCACGAGTGTTAGCAGCCCAGCGTTGAAATCTATCATCCAATTGTGCTGTATCTACTCTAGTAGAAGTATGACCGATGTACGCTATAGGCCACTATATATTTGTTTAAGCATAACTCACGATGACCATTTGTTGTTTTCCAAATGAATTGATACATTATAATAAAACATAGCATTAAGAAACATGCCGTTTTTTATTATTATTTAGACTGCGGAGTTGACATTATACGTCTATTGTGTTTTTTTACACGCTAAACAGATGTGTAGACAATGTGGAATCTTCGTGGCGTGAGTTCAGCTCTGGAAAAAGCACAGACACAGCTTTCAGGGAGGAGATTGACCCAAAGCGCTGCAAACGATGACCCGGAGCATTATACGGCCAAAGGGACATCCAAAACACATGGGGATCCTGTAAGTCAAACAATCAATAACCAACCTTTGTTCCTGTAGCTAAAGTACCTCAGAAGTATATTGGGTATAAAGTATTCACGGAATGCTTTTCATCTGAACCATTCTTATTTGCCCAGGAATATGTGGATGCTATTGCCAAAAACAGACAAATTCCATTCCTGGACCTGAGTGAACTATCACCATCGTCAGCAGACTCTGATGGTGAACATCCTAATGAGATGTTTGGCAAAAAGCTGGGAATGGACAGTCCACAGCTAGAGAGCCTGTGGGGCGGTAGAGGAAGCAGGTTCCTCAAGAAAGTCCCTCCACAAGAAAGCCAACCTCCAGCACCGAGTAGGACATTGTCGGTTCAGTCCAAATACGTGACCACATCCCAAAGGAGCTCACAGAGCACCGCCCTGAGCCGACTGGCCCTGATAGAGAATCGCATCTGGAATCAGCAACAAGCCAGGAATGCATCAGGACCACCTACTGGTGGGACTGTCCCACAAGCCACCCGGGAGAGGGAGACGCCCTCTTCTCTGTCCGCCCAGTCCAGCAGTGAGCTCAGCATGAAGGGGAAACGCTTCCTGAAGAAGCCAAAGATGCCGTCACCCAAGTCTGATGTAGCCACTACCAAAGAGGGAGGCCCATATATCCATGCAACGCCGCAAGGGGTTTCCAAAGCCGCTCCTACGGAGGCGAGAGGAGGTGTGACCCTGGACAGTGATGAGGATGATATGAGAAAGCTCCTGGGAGATTATTTGGGTTCATCAGAGGATGACCTGGGCCAGGAAGCAAGAGTGTCCTCCTCACACAGAACACCTAGAAAGGTACTCTTTTGTCCTCGATTATTTATTAGTAGCAACTTAGTTCAAGTGATGTAGAATCTAACCACTTACCTCGGTTTTTGTGTCACAGCTGTTCACCAGAAGCAGCCAGAAGTCGTCCCCCTCAGCTCTGCTCACCTCCTCGGGCAAACCCACCCCCTCACATCCACTGGCACACCAGCCGTCCTCAGTCAGAGCCCGGTCTTGCTCGCTACCCTCTCCCCCACAGAACAGATCCCCCAGTCGCTTTTCCAGAAAGGCTTCGGCCCTGCACAGCCCCTCTCTCTCCGGCAGCCGCATCTCAGTGGTCCTCTCTCAAACGCCCTCGTCCCCCGACGCTCCCTCCCCAGGAGGACAGTCCAAGCGCGTCAGGCTCTCCCAGTCCTCATTGTCTGCCCCCAGCGAAGTGCACTCCCTGGAGGAGCTCCTCCCTGACGACCTGCCCTCTGGCGATGCCATCAGCGAGAAAAGTGGCGCCTCTGACGGTAGCATTTCTTGTGTTGAATAGTCTTTAGCCTCCACTGTGGTGAAACCGTATTGAAATGTAAAGTAATAGTCTGCATTGTGACAGTGAGCTTTCTTGATATCATTTCCTCCATGTAGCTGATTCGTCGTCAAGGCACGTTGTCTCTGCACAATACAGGATGAACATTATGTCACTGGATGATCTAGCTCCAGTCAGCACAGTCGGAATGTCTGAGAAGGCAAAATCGAAAACGGTTGGTATATTAACGATAACCTGTTGTACCATGGCGTTTTTTGGGGGGGAAACGTTTTAAATTGCTGACAAAAAGTTCTATTTTCCAGAAAGCTCACATGGACCCTTCTCCTAGATCTTTTATGGTGGAACCTTCTACTGACGAGCGGATCCCATCAGAGCTGCCCACGTGGGACTATGAGAGTGACTTTGAGAGTGAGATCAGGACGGAAACAGACAGGAGTAGTGTGCGCGAGATGTCTGAGCGCCTGGGAGACGGGGATGAGGGTATTCCAAAAGTCAGCCCGGCCGGGGAGAAACATGCCTTTGGCACAGGCCAGGGAGACTCCCAGCAGTCCAGTGTTTCAGAGGGGGACAGTCACGTCCCCCACAAAGACTACAGCACAACTGCAGATTCATTCAGCGGCAGGAGCAGCAGAGAACCCGGGTGCTCCCACTCCGGCTCCGAGGCCGACGCGATCACTCCGTCAAGAGTGGGTGAACGGAGCAACCCGAGCAGAAGGAGCTTCAGAGAGGCTGCGGTACAGACCCAACCAGACGGACTGACCTACACCTGGTCTCCTGGTTGGTCCGCTAAATAGCTACAATAACATTTGCAATGACAAAGGGCTTATTCAGTGTCGTGTTCTAATACCATAACAGCCCACCTGTGTTTTGTCATTCCTGTCCTCACCTAAGCTGAGCTGTCATTCCCCTGTCTAGGTATGGCCACGCTGGGGCCAGCCGTGGGGATGTCCTATGTGGATCCGACCCCTGTGGCCAGTCACACGGTCAGTGCAGAGGCCTTGAAGGGTAGGTCCTTACCGGGGGCGTAGCAAGCTTTCCAAAAGTGCGGGGGATGGATGTGGTTTGTTTATTAACAATAAAAACGAATTGTTTTTCCCTCTCACCGGGAAAAATGTGGGTGTTAAAACACCCACATCCCCCACTGGGTGCGACGCCCCTGGTCCTTACAGCCTTGGTTCAGAAGATGGATTCTTGCTCATAAAAAAAAAAAAGTTCAGTCTGTTCATGAATTGAACTGAAATTAAAATGTGTCTATACTTTGCAATTAAATAAAATCATTGAATTGAAAACTTCAATTAGTTTACTTTATGAATTGAGTGGGAGTGTAATGGAATAGACCCCCGACATCGGATAATTGCATACAATTGTTTCTATAGAAACACCCCAGATAAGCCTTATTCTAAAGTAGACAAAGTATTTTCTGCTACACCGGCCCTGGTGCCTGTTGATGCAGTTTAACCCTCCTCATTGTCACAAATTGCAAAACAATGCTTGAAGCGTAACCTCTTATCTTAACAGAATCAGGCTCAGCTCTGACCACACCTCTATTGCCTTATTTCTTCCCAGCCCTTAGTACATACAGTCCTGCTGTGTTTGCCCTCAACGACATGCTGAGGCAACAGCTGAGCCTCACCAAACACTTTGTCCAGACCAGCCGCCACCTCCACTCCTCCCTGCTGCGGTCCCTGGGCCCTGCGGACTACTCATACACCACCCTGGAGGACACCAAGGAGGTAGGCCGCTCCAACGCCCCCAGTGTCTAAATGAATCATGTGCAGGAAATGCCCTACCTTCCTCTTATCCAAGTCTGTCATCCGTTGTCGCATGTATTCTGTGGACCCAAATTTGTGAACTCGGTGCATAGTATATATGAACATGATGAAATCGTGTTCAGGTTATTTCACTTGAATTGTATTTTCACTGAACTCAAAGTCCGGAATTGAAAACGCTGAGTTTTGTTTTGTAGTTCATCCGCTGTCACAAGCCTCCCAAGTTGACTATGGAGGAGGCATTGGAGGAGGTTCTTCAGGAGATGAGGGAGTACCACTATATCTGATCTGACCACCAGGAGATACCCGGGCCTCCACTCATAACACTGGGAATGGTACATAGTACTGTTAAGCCATTTCATAATAAACACTAAACAAACAAAAATAATGATGCTGACATTCTTAAATAAGCTTTTGTTCAAATGGTTTCCTTCAGAAAGCACATCATTACTTTAATAGTTTACCTGTGTGATATTAAGACGTCACAATACCTTTGAATAAATCCGTCCTGTTTATGGACATCCCAAAATCATGTCAGATGCCATTCAAACAACTACACCATGAAGACCAAAGAGATTTCAAGTCCTTGTTAGTTTTGCATAAGGACCAGACATGCTTAGGCTATATCTCAAACTTTCCAAATTATCCAGTTCACGGTTGGAACTTTGTGGCAGATATGCAAAACTCTACATGGAACACGAAGCCAAATCAGCTTGTTGCTCTGAGAACACCAGCCACACAGTACGATGTGGTGTCAGCATGTTATGGGACTGTTGTTCTCCTGCATTTGACTTGGGAGGGTTGATGAGAAGATGGATACAACCAAACACAGAAAAACCCTTATGAAAACCAGCATCAGTCTGCACTGACCCTCAACTGGGGCAGACAATTCCCTTTTACAAGAAGACACAGCTCAAAAAGAAACACTGTCCCAGTCAATGACAAATTGCAGGAAACAGACATGCAAAGCTGCTATACTTGTAGCTTTAGTTACTGCCAAACGTGTTTCTACTATTTACTAAAAGGCTATATTTATACATGTATAAAGACTCTGGTATTTGCTAGCTTGCATTTATTGACCTGCTTTTCTTATGATCATATAAAAACATTGACGTGGCCCAGAAAGTACTCTTATCTTCAGCCGGCAGTCAGAAGTGGACTGGCCACCACTAAGTCTGGTTCCACTCAACGTGTTTCCTGCAACTGTGTATTAACTTCTGTTGCTCTTTGGGTTTTCAGGCTGGGTATTAGTGAAAGCACCCCACACAAATGCTAATGTAAAGAAAGAAAAATAATTGTTATTTTTGTGTCTAATAACTTTTTGTTTCAGTCAAACAAAGCTGAAATGTAATCAGTTTATTGCAAATTTTAAAACAAAATGTTACAAACATTTTGACAGAAGTCCATGGGGGTGAAAGTGTATTGTTTTGTATGAGAGTTGTATATACTTAGATTAAAGGTAAAAAGTAGTTATGAGATTGAAGTCAAAGGTTGAGTGTATTCATACAAACGATATTAACACAAGTATTTAAAATGCTTTATTTGTCTACAGCATGATGTTAGCATAGGGTTCCTTGATTCTCAGTTATAGCTAACATGACATTAATTCCATGTGAATTTGCTTATTTTGTGGGATTTTGTTTTTATTTCTTACAAAAGAGCAACACAATACTATTTCTATCCAACTCCTGGAACATGAGAGGAACACATGAAAAAGTATCACAGGAATAGCAACATTCAAAACTAAGAACCTCCTCCTTCTGGTATAAGAAGATCTTGCACAAAGGGAAAAATAATTCAGTACAAAAAACTGTTTCACGATTCGTTAGCTTGATGATGTCATTCCGCGGGAGGCGGATCCTGGGGTTCCCGATTCACTGAAACAAACAAAACAACTTGTTACATTTTAGAATGTCACAACACCAAACATATACAGTATACTCAATTAAACACTTAAATCACACATCGGGTCTCGATGAACAAAATATATTAAAGATCAAAATCTTTACTGTACATAGTGTAATATGCTGAGAACAAAATGTAAAACGTAAAAATAGTCAAAATCCCCAACCAATTGAGGGCTAAATTCAAACTCACATTGAAAATTCAAATAAAAAATTTTAAATCAGAGGCTGCTCCCACCTCATCATGGTAAAGGTATGAATACTAATATTGGTACAAATGTCTATAAACAGGTTTTTACTTTAACATTATGGTGTATTCTTTAGATTGATGTTGATGGCAAAATTGTTACATCAATTATAAATTGTGGAGAAACTGAAAGGACCTGAATACTTTCTAAAGCTTCAGTTTCTTGGGGCCAGTCAAGAGCATGAACTATTTGTTGAAGCACATGCCAATGTTTCATAAATGAGATGGTTTACTTGGGTCATTGGTTCCCAACTTCGGTCCTCGGGTACCCCTAAACAGAACCCGTGATTGTTGTTCCATGGACAAGCTTACCCAACTCAATGAGGTCCTAAAAATGAGTTAACTGGTTCAAATAGGTGTGCTTGGCTATGGCTACAATAAAAACGGGTATTGTTTTGGGGTATTCGAGGACCGGCGCTGCTTTAGATCAACTGGGCTACTTGGACCCCACATAAGCTTACTAGTGAAATTGATATTATGGGGTACTTCAAGCAGAGCAACATTCTGTCGGTGGTACAGGAACTGAAGAGGGTTGGGAACCACTGCTTTATATCATAGTTTCCTTATCCTTCCATTACTGCGGTAAGTGTGAGCCTCTGTCAAATCTGCCCATAACACTTTGTTCCAGAACTCTCCATCTGTTTTAGGCAGGGGTGGGCAAACTATGGCCCGAGGGCCAAATGTGGCCCGCGAGGCTGTCCCATTCGGCCCACGGAACGTAATAAAAATATGAGGAGAATTAAAAAAAACAACTCACCAGCCCATTCTTATACAGTCAGAATTTAAACTATTTACACATTATAAGGGATATACTGTACATATGTAATGTATGTTTTAACTTTTGCCCTTTTCTGGCTTGCAAATCAATTATGATTAACAAATTACAAAAACAAATGTTGCCCTCCATTTCATTTAAAAATCCTGATTTGGCCCCCCGAGTCAAAAAGTTTGCCCTCCCCTGGTTTTAGGTATCGGTCCTCCTTGGTTTGCCATCTGTTCACTAGTGCTTTTGTTTTTAGCTTTTTTCAGATTTACCTGCCTAATCATGTCCAGCATTACTTTCTGACACTTTTTTGGTCCTGGAGTCGTCAGACACCAGCAGCAGACTTTAAATGCAAAGTCGAGAATCAAGTAGATTTGAGCACCAGGGACGCCACAAATACCCGCCTAATAAGACAGTTCTGAATGAACCGGACTGATCCTTCTGTCCACAACATAAGAACGACAGAGAAACACTCGTACCTTCCTCCCTTGCTTTCATGCGAGCAACGAAATTGTAACTCTTGTTCCTGCGGTAGTTCTCATAAGGGTCATCCAGGGACACGCCCACTCCTTTATACTGGTCCCACTTGTCCCGAAGTTCTCCCCCCTTGATGGGGTCCTGGATGCCCTGCTCCTTTGCCCCGAGGCCCCCTGACCCGCTCCAACCCATTTTCATAA
>JACXGK010000246.1:79521-132482 GCA_016801125.1 Novumbra hubbsi
CTGCCACATACACCCGTAAAACCCTGCCACATACACCCGTAAAACCCTGCCACATACACCCGTAAAACCCTGCCACATACACCCGTAAAACTCTGCCACATACACCCGTAAAACCCTGCCACATACACCCGTAAAACCCTGCCACATACACCCGTAAAATCCTGCCATATACACCCGTAAAATCCTGCCATATACACCCGTAAACCCTGCCATATACACCCGTAAATCCTGCCATATACACCCGTAAACCCTGCCATATACACCCGTAAACCCTGCCACATACACCCGTAAACGTCCTGCCTTTTCAACGGGGGACTAACTGCCTTCATTCTGCTTCTAGCCTCTCTAAGCCCCTTTGTGTGCCATTACACTAGAGGCTGAATAGTGTGTGGACAACAGGATACACTGTGAATTGAGATGAGAGGGACGTACGGAGGGGAGGGGCTGCGGGACTGTTGGGAGGCGGGTGCAGGGGTTTGTCCGTGCTTCTCTGGCCGCCTCTTGTCAGGAGAACGAGACCTGGAGCGAGACTTGGAGCGAGACCGACTGCGGGACGACCTGGATCGGCTCCTGCTCCTGGGGAGGGAAAAGACAAACAACACGATCATACTAAATCATGCACCTCCCACAACATTACATATCGACACCTGATGTACTGTATCAACACCGAAACAAACAGGGAAAACCGCCTAGCAGTCCATTTTAATTGTACCTTACAGGTGTATATGGTGGTTAGAGGAATTGTAAAGTCAGGTTAAATAATTCCAGAAGAGTTCTATCTGAGGTACCTGGAGCGTGAACGGGAGTAGGAGCGAGAGCGGGAACGTGAGGAGGACCGTGAGGACTTGGAGGATCTGGAGCTGGAACGAGACGAAGAGCGCCCACGGCTACGAGAGCGACTGTGGGAACGACTACCCCCGCGGGTGCTAGGAAAAGCACAGAAAAAAGAAATACACCATCACAATAGGCCGGTCGGCAGGGAGACCGAGTCACAATAGGCCGGTCGGCAGGGAGACCGAGTCACTATAGGCCGGTCGGCAGGGAGACCGAGTCACAATAGGCCGGTCGGCAGGGAGACCGAGTCACTATAGGCCGGTCGGCAGGGAGACCGAGTCACAATAGGCCCGTCGGCAGGGAGACCGTGTCACAATAGGCCGGTCGGCAGGGAGACCGAGTCACAATAGGCCGGTCGGCAGGGAGACCGAGTCACAATAGGCCGGTCGGCAGGGAGACCGAGTCACAATAGGCCGGTCGGCAGGGAGACTCTCCTACCTGCTACGTTTCTCCTGGCCCTTTTTCCTCCTGGCTCTCATCTTTGCTCTGAAGAACTCATACAGGCCGTTCTGTTCCCATCCCTCGCTAACAAACGGAGACAACACAATCAACAGAGTTCACAGATTCAATTTGACCGCAAAAGCAGATTAAAAGTGCCTGTGTGTCTTGTTGTACCTGTTCCTGGGTCTGTTGTGCGAAGGGGGGCTGTAGAAGGCCTCCACAGCGGCCAGCAGGCGTTCACTGGGAGGCATGGGGGGAGGCAGGCGGATGTCTTTGGGATCCAGTGCTTTGTAGTCGTGGTCTTCAAGCTGGCACACAGAAATAGACAGCACAACGGTTGGCTGAGACAAGCGTTTCCCTTCAGACAAGCCTGAGCCACGGAAAAGCGCGTAGCCCTGCACAGCAACTGGGATGTCCGTCCATGCTGTTCACCTTGACTAAGGGGGCCATGAGACCGGCTGGAAGGTCGAAGTAGGGAACGTTGGGCACCAGACTGGGGTCGTCCTCGTGAGCCGGGGCCGGACGCTGCCTCATGTGGGGGGACTGCCCGTTGAAGCCATGCGGCGGGGGCCCGAAGTCAGCGTGCTGGTTCCCTCCCCAGGGAGGGTGCTCTCCTCCCCCCATGCCTGGTGGAGGGATCCTCTGGCTGGGGTGGTGGTGGGGAGGGGGGCCCATGTCTTGGTCAACACGCCGGGGCCAGGGGAAGAGACTCAGTTAAATGTCTGTTCTGTCAGTTACACAGGGTTGCGTAAATCAGAGTGTTAACAAGGATGAGGGGTTCTGCTCATATAACAGACAGATGTCCGTCCTAACAGCTAAGACCAATGCCATACTTCAGGATTTTGTCAATTATGTGCTTTTTCTACCTCCCCAGAGTCAAATAAACTCATGGAAAACGTGCAGTTGGATGGAAGTTGCAAACTAGCTCAGACGCGCTGACTGAAAGTCTACAACAACGTCTACAGTCCAAGGAGATCCCATGGACCTCTTGTCAGAAGTGCTCTTACGCGAGTTTGCTTAAATAAAAAAGAAATGGCAATCCACCGGTTCATCCGACACATCCAACCTTACCTCCATGAAAGTCTCCCTGCGGGTAGTCGAAGCGGTGGGGGGGGTAGGGCGGTCGGTCAAAGTGGTGCCGGGGTGGAAAGTCCTCCTGCATGAAGCGCGGCGGGAACCGGCCAAAGTTGTGTGGTGGCGGAGGAGGCTGGTTGAAGGGCGGGGGCCCTTGCTGGTGTGGCGGGAAGGGCCCTCTGAAATGGGGGGGCCTCTGCATGCGTGGAAAGGGGGGCTCTCTCTGGCCCCAGGGGGGCTGGTCCGGCCCCTGGCTGCTCCAGGGGGGCTGGTCATACTGACCACTCCAGCTGGGAGGAGGCTCATTCTGGCTCCCCCCTCCGCTCCAGGGACCACTCTCCCCCCGCTGGTGACCTCCGCTCCAGTTGGGGTCGCCCCTTGGCTCGTTCCACATGCCCTCGTGGCTGTTCCAAGGCGGGCACGGCGGTGGCGCCTGCGTGGGGTCGAACGGCGGCTGAGAGAGAGGAGGGAAGTGAAGGCCGTTAAGAGGAGGGCTAGACCATTCTGGCTCCACAGAGGAGGACTAGACCATTCTGGCTCCACAGAGGAGGACTAGACCATTCTGGCTCCACAGAGGAGGACTAGACCATTCTGGCTCCACAGAGGAGGACTAGACCATTCTGGCTCCACAGAGGAGGGCTAGACCATTCTGGCTCCACAGAGGAGGACTAGACCATTCTGGCTCCACAGAGGAGGGCTAGACCATTCTGGCTCCACAGAGGAGGACTAGACAATTCTGGCTCCACAGAGGAGGACTAGACCATTCTGGCTCCACAGAGGAGGGCTAGACCATTCTGGCTCCACAAAGGAGGACTAGAGCATTCTGGCTCCACAGAGGAGGACGAGACCATTCTGGCTCCACAGAGGGTCGCCACAGTCAAACCTAATAATATTATTCAATCCGTTTTCATTTTCGGCCACTGCACGGGAACGTTAGTGGTGCTCACAGGCTGGTTGGGGTTCCAGCCTCCAGGCATGTGTTGGGGGTCAAACCAGGGTTTGGAGGCCGAGTTGTCAGAGTGGCCACTGTTGTTAGCGCTGGGGTCCGGCCTGGACGGGGCTCCGTCATAATCGCCCGGAAGGGGGGCGGGCATGGAGGGCTTCACCTCTCCTGGGGACAACACGAAGCGGGGTTTAGGGCTACACACACAACAAACATTAACGAAAGGGCTCAATAAAGTGTGTGTGTTTTCCGCTCTCCTCACCAGTCTGAGTGGTGACTACCTTCACGTCGGGCTCTGCCACAGCTAGCTGGCTCACTGCTGTCGCTGCGGTCTGCTGCTGTGCCGCGAGGTCGGCCACAAACTCCCCGTGCTGGGTCTTTATGGCCTGGATCTGCTGCTGGAAGGCCATCTGAACGGGCTGCACCACGGCCGCGTACTCTGTGATGAGGGAGGCCTGGGATGAGGAGACGGATCGTTAGTGCTACCGATACGCGCTAGCTCCGTTTTTAGGTGGACAGTACGGGAGACGGTATCTCCGTCTAGTTGCTCGGCACTTGGCCCCCAACGCTGAAACCCGTTGTTTTAGCAGAACGTGTCTCGTTTAGGATTGGGACCAGGAATCGACAGACGGGTCTTATTGATATGGGGGCGTCGGGGAAGATTACAGATCCGGTATTAAGAGGGACCTGCTGAAATGGGCACAGCAGTGGCTTAGCATGGTGGCTAAATACTCCATCTTGAACCAGGCTTCAGTAATAACGTATGTGTTAAACAGTGTCAATGGAAGTAACGCACGCTATCTTCATATTGACGTAACATCCAGTGTGACATGGAGGAGGGTGTGTGCATGGTTGATTTCAAAGTCCAAAGCTGGAAGCCAAGTTTGTACTGTTTCACTTTCCTGGGCCATTAGTCCTCACCTGATACTGGCCCAGGCCCAGAGCTGGACTCTGTAACTGCTGAATTGTCACCTCATCAAAGTAACCATTCTTTTCCCAGAGCTGCAGCAGCTGTGAGAAAAACAGGAATTAGTGGCAATGCAGATAAACAGGTGGGGGGGGGGGGTTACTGGATGAGAGCCTCTGTTAGATGACTGTATTAGAGCGTCAGCTAGATGACTGGATGAGAGCGTCAAATAGATGACTTGATAAGAGCGTCGGCTAGATGACTGGATGAGAGCGTCGGCTAGATGACTGGATGAGAGCGTCGGCTAGATGATTGGATGGTAGCGCCGGCTAGACGCTTGGATGGGAGCGTCGGCTAGGCGATTGGATGGGAGCGTCGGCTAGACGATTGGATGGGAGCGTTGGCTAGACGATTGATGGGAGCGTCGGCTAGACGATTGGATGGGAGCGTCGGCTAGACGACTGGATGGGAGCGTCGGCTAGACAATTGGATGGGAGCGTCAGCTAGACGACTGGATGAGAGCGTCTGCTACAAGTCTGACCCGTGTGATCTTCTGCTGCTTGTCTTCCTCCACGGCCAGGAAGCTGGTGCAGTATATGGGGACCACCACCTTCTGCAGCGCTGCCAGCAGGTCCCTCTGCTGCTTCCTCTGGCTGGAGGACCACATAAAATTTTCATGAATCACAAGACAAACGCAATGGGGGGAGGGGGGTTGAAAAAGCATTGACTAAAGTAAGAGCAACACCCCACCATGACCTTTGATTGGGAGGTAGTAGTGTGTCAATAGTGTTTAAAAAAAAATTTAAACCCACGTATTCCATCGATAGAAAACAAAGATTTATTTCCAGCAGTACCAGTGATGCAGGACATCATTGGTGAGATAGATGAGGTGAAGGCGGAGCTCGAAGTGGGCCGTGTCCGCTGTGATGCGGTTCCGGAGATGTGAGCACATCAGCTGGCAGTGTAGTGGGCCCTTGGCGTTGTTGAACATCCAGTTCTTACCAGCCTGGGAGGATCAGAAGACACACACACACCACTAGTACCCCCTGGTGAATACACACCGCCCGCCGTGTTACACTGTGCCACTGGCCTGGTGAACATACTGAGATGGCATCCTTGGTGCACGTGTCAATGATCGGCTGCAGTAGGTTGTCAAACTCGGACACGTCGAGCTGGGTCTCCTCCAGTAGCTTCTGGGTCTGCTGTTCCATCGCCAGGGCGATGGCTGCAGTCACCTGCTCCTGGAATCAAACAAGCGGCAAGCAGTTGGGCTTTTGGCCAAATTATGTGCAGATTTTGACAGACCTTTACATCACTCCCTGACATATTACTGAACCACTGCTAGGGTAGGGTACTGGGGTAGGATACTGGGGTAGGATACTGGGGTAGAGTACTGGGCATACTTGTCTGAGATTGAGCAGGTGCTGTTCCTGCTGCTGCAGGTTCCACTGGCTTTGCTGGATTAGCTCATCTAGAGAGGGTGTGGCAGGGGCAATGGGGGGTGGGGGCAGGATGGTGATTGGTGGAGGAACGTCTAAGACCTCCTTAGACGGTGGTTGGTAGAGATCTGCAAAATATAAGCCGAAACAACTGATTTAAGGACAAAGCATAATACTGCACATGTTCCCAAAGCACGATATGCTTTCTGTCATTTGCACAGGCAGTTGGCAACCTTGAAAAAGAAAATTCACAAATTAAATTCCTGAAACGCAAAGCCAGTACTAAAAAATACTTTCGCCACATGCAACTAGCTTCATGCAAGGAATGCTTTCATCTTAATTTGTACTGAATTCCTTTGCTCTTCAAAGGAATTATTATCAAAGGACTTATTAAGCATTTTGTAGGATCTCTGAAACAATAAGCAGCCACCATTGTGTAACTTTGGATTTTAAAATCAGCAGCATTGAATCACAAGCAACATACAAAACCCAAATCAATCAGCATTTGAAATCAACAAGCATCAAAACTTACAGTAACATTTTCTAAGACAGCTGACATATGCTTGGCAATGTCAAAACTTGAACTGTGACTGAATAAATGTTAAAACAACAACTCAAATGTAGATCAACAGCAGTAGTCAAGGTATCCATCATCATCTAAAAAAATCCACATAATTGAAAAATACAAACACATGAAACACAATACAGAAACAAAGCCGTCAAGCACTGGTGATGCAAAAACACCAAATGAATGTCGAGCAAAATGTGCAGGTTGGTAATCTGTCTGGATTTGCACTTTACGTTTTCTAGTAAATACCTTCCAACTTATACTCCTCACATTCGTGTGTAGTAGGATCTATGTGGAGAGAAGCACATGTTACAAAACAGTGGCATACAAACAGCCACAGTTTTAGCCTATGGGCAAAGGTAAGCCACGGTTAGCATCTACATTAAATTATATCACAGTCACTGGATGCTAAGCATACAATGACAAAGTGCTCTTTGTAGTTTCTGGAAAACGCTGTCGTGTGTGTGTGTTTAACAGAAAAATATCTGACCTAAAATCAAGCCTATGTGGGGGGAGACTGCATTTATGTGAATGTATTCTTGATTTTTTTTTATTACTGTTATTGTTAAGTTAGAGTAAAACATTTCTTACATAAGGAGTACTGTCTATGCACAATAAAAGTGTTCACAAAAAACGATATGCTTAATACTGTTCTGCGAGTTGTATTGACCTATAGCCTAGCTAACAGTACTGCTCTACGGGACTATGCTGTCCAAATGTGAAACAGATTTTAATGTGGTGACAGTCATACTTCCATTATTAAAACATTGTGCCTTTTGTAATCAAGATCGACTATTAACATTCAACGTCAAGAAAACTGTATACTTCCATAGCAGAATACATATGTAAAAAAACGGGTAATGAATAGAAAATCATTTGAAATGTATACAAATTGGGAACGTTTTCACCAAACAGTTAAGATTTTTACAGGATTTACAGTTATTTGTAAGAGCTTAATGCAATAACAAAAAATAAGTAATTTAAAAAATCAGGACAAAACCTTTTTTCCATCAAAAAATTAAATTCTCAATATTAACATTTTACAGATACTGTGATGGACCAAAGTATACGTCATAACACTATGTAGAGACACAACCACATTGTCTTTTTAAAATAACCACATCCAGATTAATATCAACTGCAGACACAATGAAATTCAAACAAATTTACATTAAATATCCAGAAAGTACTTAAAGGCCTTGATTGATAGTTATTAAATAACCACATGTTATCAAGTTTTGTATATACCCCACCAAGAGAGATGTTGAACAGCTTTGACTGTTACAAAGTTGTCATTAGATGTTTATTATGCAGGAAGGGCATATTAAAAACAATACTTGATAGTATTGCATTAGATTTACAAAAACACACACAGAATTATGACTTTATAAAAAATGCAATGTTTATAGTCTTTGTTAAGGTCTTTCATTAATATGATAGAATTTCGGTCTGGTCTTCCTGCAACGACTAGATGTGGTTGTGCTCCAAACCTGGTTTTAAACATACCATTCAATTTAATAAGTACAAGTCCCGTGGCCAAAAAAAACCCACCATAACAACATTATCACAATATCTATAGAACTTGTAGATAAAAATATAATAAGAATGCAATCTGGCAAATTCATCTTTGTTTGTGTGTTTTGCCTTTTTGGCAAATTAAATACACAAACAATGCGAGTGTGGGCAGGTGGTGAGAGTCTGTAAGCACAACTGCACAAATAAAAAAAAAATAAGAGCGTACAAAAACAACAAATACACTCAAGAAATAGTGAAAATGCAACCAGGTGAACTGATAAACAAAAGATCCACAAAGCCCGACTCAGAGGAGTTTTTGGAAAAATACCACAAATTCCTGCCTAGTGAATAGGCTATGTAAATGGCGCATCTTTGCACTAATTCAAACGCCAGTGTTTAAGTCCAAACTCGTAGTTTAGGCACATGCATCGTTTTTTCTATAGGTGACACATATAGGCTATAGAAAACCTGATAGATACACCATCCTATTCTTCAACTGAACTGGCTTCAAAACATTGTGTGTTTGCAGATCTCTTCTGTGGGTTTTGGTGGGTTTAGCAGGTGGATTTTCATGCCGGTGCATAGGGCCAGACTCCTAGTTTATGCACATACAGGTAATAAAAATAAGCTGTTGATAAACCAATAGTTATGTTTTATTAATATAGCACATATTTGTGGGTGTATAGGTCCAGACTCATAGTTTCAGTACATGCATTGTTTGTCTAGGTGACATGAATAAGCTATTAAAAAAAAACGACAACGTCAGTTTTGCCTAGTAAATACGAGATAATGTGCATTATTAACATGATATCAATTAGGGCTGCAACAGCTAATCGATAAAAATCGATAATGTCGACGATAAAAATAGCTGGCAACAAATGTCAATATCTAAAACGTTTATTTCAATAGATGGTGAAAAGCTACAACGGACACGTACAACCAAAAACTTCAAAGGTACTGTATGGGACCGCCTAATGTTTAAGAGTTCCAAGAAAGCAGTTTGTTGAAAACACAGAACAATTTTGCAAAGCAGAATTTGCTGAACTCTCATGGCACAGGAGCACTGTGATGCATTAACCTTTAAAGAGAAACGCATTGTAGCCGTGATGACAGAAGAATAGTGCACAGTACGGCATATTGATATATTTTCTTTTTTTAATATATCCTGGTTATGGTGAATACCATTATTAGTAATAATTATTAATAATAATTAGCAAAACCCCATTCTTAATTCTACAGACCATTGGGGTTGGAATCAACGTTCAGACAATTTAAATGGACAGTGAACTACATACGCTGGTGTTGTTCCATAGCAAGCTTGCAACGGTAATAGGTGAAGAAGTCTCCTCCAAACAAGAAAGAGAATTTGGGGTTGTCCTTCTGCTTCTCCATTGTCATCTTCTCAAACTCTGGTCCATTTCGAGCAACAAACTGGGCCAGTTTATCGATAACATTTTTCAGCTCTTGGTCTGTGAAAGAAAACAAAAGTTGAGTGAGCCAAAACATTATTTGTTATACCGTTTTGTTGAGATGGGCAATCTGGTGTTGCTATATCAATTTGACTTTTAAATGTATTATTTATCTATTGTTTTTTGTATGTAAAATGGCTCCTTGCATTCATATTCCTTTTATTGGTTACATTATTTCAGACACACTGCTTAGCTAAAACAAGGAGACAATATGCGTTTGTTTTATCCGCTGACTTTCTATTGTTATGGATAGCCATGTTTACAGTAATTATACATAGTTGTACGTTTTGGGGTTACTTTTATGTTTTATTTAGGTATTTTAGCAATGTTAAGTAGATTATGTTAGTATATATAGATTATTGAGGTCACGGTAAAGGTTAGGTTTAAGTATAGGAAACATTCATTTATGGTTTTAATATCCTCACAAGGTTATAAAACCAAAAGCGCATCTCTGAACAGGTAGGTGTGGGAAAGAAATGTGTCCAGCAAAAGGGAACGCATCAACGCATGCGCGGCTGATCTATGCTTAACGCTAGCGATCTAACGTTTTCCAGCTAGCTGCATCACAAAGTCAAACACCGACTGATTGACAATGGAACTTCTAACATAGAAAAATATACATTTGCTGATAAAACAACACAGCTAATAAAAATAGGTCTTCTGGTTTAATAACGGCCATTTATGTGCCTGACAATATAACTGGCTACTGTACTGTACAAATTAGCTGCGCAGCTTCAATACTGAAATTATAATATAGCTACAAACCCTCAGGCGCTGTGGGAATATCCATGTTTGTCTTCAGTCAAGTAACAGCGATCCCGCTGAACTACTAAAACACAGGGGGGATTAATTTGTCACAATAATTGCTAACGTTAGTTAGACAGCTAGCTATTCGTTTGAAGGAAACCAGCTAACTAGAGCAGAATTCCAAAATGCTAGAGCCACTCCGGCACCGGAAGCTCTTCAAGAACTCCAGACTGCTTCCGTTCAGTGCCAAAGATTAAAACAGCTACCAAGTTACTGCGCCCCCAGCGACAAATCATTCAATACTAACTGGTAACTTACAAATAAATAATACTTGCTAAAATGAATTGCTTTCGCCTTTCGAAAAAATTGCTGTTGGCATTTCATCTGTTTTGGAATGGCCAAAATAAGGAAAACATTTGATATGTTTGCTCGGTAAACATTGTTAAAATAATTTTAGTTGCTTAGTACACCTTCCTTTATTAAAATGCCATACAAAACCATTTCCACCCTTCCTGCACCTTACAGAACGAGGTTACATATACATGACTAGTGGTTACCAAGACATACATTGATATTGATAAACTAAAAGTAATAACAACGTTTTCCATAAGTCAACCATAGATGGCAATGTAGGAACACATTTGCATGCTGACCGTCTTGAGATAAAAAATCTATAGCCAATTGCTATAGTTCACAGATGTTAATTCTAGTGGAGATTAGGTAACAAACACACAGTTTAGGATGAGATTGATCATAATCTAGTTATGTGGGTTGAGGAGAATGCATGTGAGTTATATTTTTGGATTTACAGAAGTGATGAGGACTACATGGCTTGTCTTTCCTCATAATAGATTACAGTGTAACAAGATTATTCAAACACAGTGAGCAGACTGATCATACCAAGTGTGTTTCCCCTTTCTCATGTTCTGTATGCATGAGTGTAATCCAGGTCTATGTGTACACGTTTGGGCCAAATGTCATCACATATACAGTGGGGCAAAAAAGTATTTTAGTCAGCCACCAATTGTGCAAGTTCTCCCACTGCAAAAGATGAGAGAGGCCTGTAATTTTCACCACAGGTACACTATGACAGACAAAATGAGAAAAAAAATCCCCAAAATCACATGTAGGATTTCTTATGAATGTATTTGCAAATTATAGTGGAAAATAAGTATTTGGTCACCTACAAACAAGTAAGATTTCTGTCTCTCACAGACCTGTAACGTCTTCTTTAAGAGGCTCCTCTGTCCTCCACTCGTTACCTGTATTAATGGCACCTGTTTGAACTTGTTATCAGTATAAAAGACACCTGTCCACAACCTCAAACAGTCACAATCCAAACTCCACTATGGCCAAGACCAAAGAGCTGTCAAAGGACACCAGAAACAAAATTGTAGACCTGCACCAGGCTGGGAAGACTGCAATAGGTAAGCAGCTTGGTGTGAAGAAATCAACTGTGGGAACAATTATTAGGAAATGGAAGACATAAAAGACCACTGATAATCTCCCTCGATCTGGGGCTCCACGCAAGATCTCACCCCGTGGGGTCAAAATGAACAAAAAAATCCCAGAACCACACAGGGGGACCTAGTGAATGACCTGCAGAGAGCTGGGGCCAAAGTAACAAAGCCTACCATCAGTAACACACTACGCCGCCAGGGACTCAAATCCTGCAGTGCCAGACGTGTCCCCCTGCTGAAGCCAGTACATGTCCAGGCCCGTCTGAAGTCCGCTAGAGAGCATTTAGATGATCCAAAAAAAGAT
Source organism: Novumbra hubbsi (assembly GCA_016801125.1). Taxonomy (NCBI): domain Eukaryota; kingdom Metazoa; phylum Chordata; class Actinopteri; order Esociformes; family Umbridae; genus Novumbra; species Novumbra hubbsi. Next base: position 91,223 of record JACXGK010000246.1, read on the forward strand.
TTTGAGAATGTCAGATGAAACCCAAATATAACTTTGGTAAAAACTCAACTCGTCGTGTTTGGAGGACAAAGAATGCTGAGTTGCATCCAAAGAACACCATACCTACTGTGAAGCATGGGGGTGGAAACATCATGCTTTGGGGTTGTTTTTCTGCAAAGGGACCAGGACGACTGATCTGTGTAAATGACAGAATGAATGGGGCCATGTATCGTGAGATTTTGAGTGAAAACCTCCTTCCATCAGCTAGGGCATTGAAGATGAAACGTGGCTGGGTCTTTCAGCATGACAATGATCCCAAACACACCGCCCGGGCAACGAAGGAGTGGCTTCGTCAGAAGCATTTCAGGGTCCTGCAGTGGCCTAGCAGGTCTCCAGATCTCAACCCAATAGAAAATCTTTGAAGGGGGTTGAAAGTCCGTGTTGCCCAGCAACAGCCCCAAAACATCACTGCTCCAGAGGAGATCTGCATAAAGGAATGGGCCAAAATACCAGCAACAGTGTGTGACAACCTTGTGAAGACTTTGAGAAAACGTTTGACCTCTGTCATTGCCAACAAAGGGTATACAACAAAGTATGGAGATCAACTTTTGTTATTGACCAAATACTTATTTTCCACCATAATTTGCAATTAAATTCATTAAAAATCCTACAATGTGATTTTCTGGATTTCTTTTTTCTCATTTTGTCTGTCATAGTTGAAGTGTACATATGATGAAAATAACGAGCCTCTCATTTTTTCAGTGGGAGAACTTGCACAATTGTTGGCTGACTAAATACTTTTTTGCCCCACTGTATAGTGAGAACTGAAAAATCTGTCCCTACAATGTTTTTGGCCACTCTCCACTGGGAACATTTTCATTTCCATCTTGGGATAAAAGGTTATTTTAGGTTTAGGCATTGAGGGTTAGGTTTTATGGCTAGGTTCATTTTAGTCACAGAGGATTACGGTTAGGGTTTTACGGCTAAGGTAATGGTTAGGTTAAGGCTAGGAAACATGTTTAGATTTCTGTTCCCCACATGGTGTGTGCTTGCTTGCAGGCCCAAGTGCAATTGTGATCTGTAGTATAAACAGTAAGGGATGTCAGGAGGTGTTTTACATGCTATATAACTAGAGTTCTAAAACAACAAAGAAGAAGTAATGATAATCTCACCCAGATTATTGTAGGCCATTGTACAGATTATCCCAATGCATGTTTTCTGGTGAACTAATTGTTTTAGATGTGATGAGAAATAAACAAAAACACATTCACATAATAGTTTTTTGGCAAATTAGTTCTTCTCTGTAAAACAGTATTAAAAACACCAAAGAAGTCATTTTCACACACATTTAATTTCAAAATCAATGCCCATCGGATGATACCGAATACTTTTATAAAGGCAATAACATATTTTCTTTTCCAATGTAATGAATGAACTATATTTTAGACTCCTCATTAACATGATTGGGGTTCCAAAAAGGTTTTTCTAGTGTTAAACCGAAGACCAACATTACATTTAATTTTTCGAATTATTTGATTTTCTTTTGGGAATGCCTTCAAATGATCACATGCACAGCCAATACTTCCTGTCACTTGAAATAAATGTTTACAAGGTTCACAGCCTGGTTCATCTCTACGTTTCTCTCCAGGTTTCTGCACTTTTAGGGAGTTTTTCCCAGCCACTGAGTATCAACCTTTTTGTTGCATGCTCATCGGGATTTCAGTCTGGGTGTTTTGTAAAAGCACTTTGTGACCACTGCTGATGTAAAAAGGCTTTATAAAATACATTTGATTTACCATAGGCTGTGACAAATTTTCTTTAGCAGCATGAGCAGCATGAAAACCTCCACAACCATGGTGGGTGTGCTTCAGAAAGCAAGTACATCGACATTGACAGTCCAGAGTCCTGAGCAATGAAGTAGGATCCTGAAATGAATAGCGAAACAGATTTTTTTTACAAATTCATTGTCCACAGTGAAAATTTAATTACAAGTTTGTGTGTGTGTGTGTGTCTGTTGAGTAGGAGGGGGTACTCTGACCACTGGCGCCAGCCAACAAATCTTCCACTCACACCCCCATCTCTCAGTGACCTCCAATTATGTCATGCGAAAAAGCTGTGTCCCATTGAAAAGCTCTCTTAATCAAACCCAATTAATTCCGCTCCTTTCCCTTATTATCTCCAGTAAGGACCGCGTCCTCCCAGTCAGTCCCAACTTCAGCCATGCCCCCCTCAGAAGCATCAGAGTCATTAACAAAATAATAGCTATGCAAAGAAACATTTATTACTTGTTAGACACTCTGTTGTTCTTAAGTATGCTTTAAGTATTGAAGTACTTGTAAGTCAGGAATATACTAGGTGTTCCCAAACTTTATTGGCCCATGACCACATTTTCAAATCAAAACTGTTTTGGGTCCCCACCATGTAGAAAACAAATGCATGTGTGTAATGTTCACTGTATTTAATTGAAGCTGTGACAGTCTGTCAATAAACAGTAAGTTAAGTTTAAAATGCATCAAAAACATTTGCAAAGCATCATGGAATATTATGTAGCAAAATTATAGTGCGTGAATGTGTGTATGGAAAGTACATCATAAGTAAAGTTGTGCTTTTCCTCAAGTGTGATATCCTGTCCAGTCTTTTCTAACTGGTCGAAGAAGACACATATGTTCCTGATTGTCTCATATATCAGAAATGGGTTGGTCATATTTTCTAGATTAAACAGTTGCCAAGTTAGAGCCACATATGTAGGAAAATAACAGAACCTGCTCTGTTTTTCTTTGTGCATCTTAAAACAAAAGATATTTCATTTATAACAATATTGCAATTAACATTTAGCCTTCTTTCAACATACTCTAATGATCATATTGCTGTGACATATACTGCAACACAAAACCCTCTATCCAAGCCGGTGAAAACACTGTACTTTAGCATGGACAGTGGGTTGATCAACTCCAATCATCTTAAGAGCTGCCGGAGACTTGGGTTTAGGATTAATCTCAGGTTAGTGTGTCTTGCTAGATATAGAACATAGCATTTGTGACATCTTTTAATTTATAGTTCATGGTGAGACATGTAGTCGAGGTGGATCCAGATTCACAAATTAGGTTGGCATATTTTTGCATACTTGGATTTGAACACCCAAAAAGTACGGCCTTCCCCATTAGGAGAGTGGAGAAAAGCCTTATCCTGAAGACAAAAGCACCTTTGGGGCAATGTCGGTACACCCAGTGTAGTCGCTGATGACCTGACTGACGACGCCAAGGCAGGAACATGCGAGGACAGCGTGGCGTGTTTACTCTAAATCACCTTCATCCCCCCCGCTGGCTACGGTTCAAGATGACAACAAGCAGGGAGGAGACGGTTGGATTTGGCTTCTGCGCTGATCTGCTGCTCTTTTCCCATGCTTTCCTTTGTGCCACCCACTCCAGCTCAATGCATGCCTACCCTGGCCCCGGCTGCACCATGCCAAGGTGTCCAGCAGTCAGTGTCCGCTCAGGCTCGGCCCGGGCGCTAATCCCTAAGCTGTCAGAGGACCCCGCTCTGAACTCATCCTGGTCCGTAGGAAAAGGCTCTAATTGGGGGATTTTCTACGTCATTAACCCCGATGAGCAGCCACCCCACCCTCACCCCTCCCACCTTCCTGTCTCTCTATGGCTTCAACACACTCTCTCTTTCTGTCTCTCTCTCCCTTCTACTTCCACACCCACGCTCTCTCTCTTTCGGTCTCTCTCTCCCTCCTGCTTCCACACTCACACTCTCTCTTTCTGTCTCTCTCCTACTTCCACACTCACACTCTCTCTTTCTGTCTCTCTCCTACTTCCACACTCACACTCTCTCTTTCTGTTTCTCTCCTACTTCCACATTCACACTCTCTCTTTCGGTCTCTCTCTCTTTCCTACTTCCACACTCACTCGCCTCCCCAGCTTTATCTCCCCCAGCTTACCCTCCCTCCCCCAGGTTCCCTCTGCACTGCCCCCACCCTCCCCATCACCCCATGATCAGGAAGTCGTCCCATGACCACTTGTTGCCATTAAACAGTTTTAACAGTAATCCATAACTAGTCTAGATTTGTCGTTCGCAGGGTTGTTTATTTTCGGCCAAATGTTGAGCGATCATAAACACTTTCTCCGACAAGGTTTCGTTAGGATCCATGGCTCAATAAATGACCAACAAAAAAAGCTAATGTTTTATTCATTTTCTTACATTGCCCAGACTGCTGTGTTCACCGTTCCCACAGCGGCCCCAGATGGCCCCCGACAAGGGTTCCTCCCGGACTCCCATCTGTCCGGGACTGTGGTTCACACAATCGGGAGGCAGGTCCAGCCCACTATGAACATGTGCTGCAGCGGCAGCATCCAGGGGCAATTAGGGAGCAAAGGGCCCCGTAGCCAGGCCCCCTCCCCCACATCCCCCACCCCCAGGAGAGCCTGATTGATTGGAGCCTCATCTTTCTAACGGGCTGGAACTGTGCCACCAGCTAGGGACCAGGGGAGAGGAGGGGCTGGTGGGATAAGAGGATGCTATTCACTGTGTTAGATCTTCCAGCTACTACAGTAGGACTACTGCTACAGTGCTGGATCGTTATACCACGCCAGTACCATAACTGACAACCCGTTACATTCAAAGATGACTCACTAGATCAAAAGTCACAGAGAGTGGCTCAATAAAAAGGGCAGAAGCCAAATTCTACCAAACTAAATTTGTTTATTTTATGAGTAGATATTAATCTAATCCAGAACATGAAAATCAACATTTCAGACAAAATCAATACGATCACTAAAACATATAACAAATTGACAGCTATACAGGGAATTAAAAAGTGTCCTGTAACCTTTTCAGATATACATCTAAAATAAACAAGATTCTAGTGCATTGTTAAAACACATTTCTAAACTTTGGCTTTTTCTTGGTCCCAGAACCACATGATGAACGATCATGTCTAAACATATTGTTTAATGTGCAAACTAACCTTGTATCTATGTTGGGTGTGAGGTGCCCAAAATATCTGACAAGAGTTAAGAGCTAAAGAGCATGAACCAATAACATATCTGCTAGACAACTGCAAGTAAATTAGAAAACAAGTACAGCCCATTTAATATGGTTTAATATGGTATAAATAGCAAAACCTTTTTTAATACATTTAGTATAAAATCCCAATAGACACCTGCATAAAAAAAATAAAAAACCTGAATAATACTTGATTTATTGACCAATGGGCCAATTCTGTCTATGACAAATAGACGGCTTTATAAACAGTATCAGTCAAAAGTTTGGGTAAACCAACTCATTCAAGACTCTTTCTTCAATTTGACTATTTTCCACATCGTAGAATGTGGAAAAATACAAAACTGACATTAGGGCTTTTAAAATCTGTCCTTCCAACCGCCATGTCTTTGTGAGATACAAAGTGGGTGAAAGGATGATGTTGGCATGCTTGGTTCCCACTGTGAAGCATGGAGGAGGTGTGATGGTGCTTTGCTGGTGACATTGTTGTTGATTTATTTAGAATTCATGACAAACTCAACCTCATGGCTACCACAGCATTCTGATGCCATAAGCCGTCCCATCTGGTCTGCACTCGTTTTTAAACACAACAATGACCCAAAACACACCTTCACGCCATGTAAGGGCTATTTGAGCAACAAGGAGAGTGATGGTGCTGCATTAGATGACCTGGCCTCCCCAATCACCTGACCTCAACCCAATTGAAAGAAGCCAGCAGGCCTCCATCCAGACAAAGATCATTCCAGGTGACCAAGTACCTTATGAAGCTGGTTGAGAGAATGCCAAGAGTATGCAAAGCTGGAAATGATTTTAAAGAATCCCAAAATATAAATGCATTTTGATTTGTTTACATTTGTGTAACTATATCATTTTGATGTCTTCACTATTATTCTAGAATGTGGAAAACAGTCAAACTAAAAATAATTCCCTTGAATGAGTAGGTGTCCCAAAGTTTCCCTGTTACCGAAGGTGCTGTAAAATTGGGAAAATTCTTTGGAAACTCCACCCAAACAGCACATTAGGTGAATGAAACATTTGGCGACAATCGTTTTAAAACAATTAAACGGTTTGTCTGGACTAATGCAGTTACATCAACTTTCCTTTCAAAACAAATGCTGCAACAATAGCACTTTTGTGTAAAGACATTTCCTTCATATTATATAGCCTACATTCACTGGAAATAAGGTTTGTTACCTCTTACACATATTCAATTGCAATTGGAGAACAAATAATAATACCTGTAGAAAATCTACTTAAAACCAAAATGCTAAATTGTTTTACATCTGAAATTATTACCAAGCCTTTTATGCTGTATGACACAAGGTCGGGGCGATTGGAGTCTTTGTTGTCACCATACACAATTCAGTTGACGAGGACCCAATCTCCCAAGTACCAAATATACATATCGTCCTTTTCAAAACCGAACCACAATGGAGCCATTCACCCATGGAGTATCTCTTTGACATAAAAGAGGCTCATGACGAAATTGCTCATTTTTTAATTGCTGGGGACTTGCTACAGGGGCCAGTTTACTGCATTCTGTGACGGTTTTCCCCCTCAAATTTGAAAAAAAGACAGTCAGGCTCGGATCAATTGTGCTGAACAAAGTGGGAACTATGTGGGGCGACACATCAGAGCTTTCCCCCTTCTGCTGCTTCTGCTACACACGCTGACGGAAGGTCAAGCTGCTTACTTCTCAGTTGCAAAACAAGTAACCTCAGCAGCTTCGATCGCTCCAACGTTCTGTTCCCATGTCCTCTCCCCCCCGACAGTGTGAGAAGGAAGTCCCCAGGCCCTCACCGTAGAACACTCTGTTGGACCGACCCAAGCATGTTTAGCAGCTCCATGAGACATCTAAGACAAGTTGTCACACACATACACTGACATTTCAATATGCCTTTTTCCATTAACAAGAGGCTTGTGTTGTTTGGTCGACCAACACTTTAGAGAAATAAACTGTTTATACACCGGGTAGGTGTGAGTGCAGTCTGCAGTGGGCAGAACGTTAATCCTCAGGAAGGTGAATTAAGACAAATTCGCATTCTGATTGAGTCTTAAGCAGTGTTGAGTTAATTCAGTCTTATGTCTGTTCACATATTTTTTTTTTTATGAACTAGCATAATGTATTGTGTTATTAGTGCCCCAGCCAAAATCTCCCTCCAGCCAGGACATCTTAACCATGACCTCAAAACCCACACAGAAAAGTGAGGTGTGGAAAGAGCCTGTCCTCCGTAACCTCAGTTAATACAGACAGATTCCCCTTTCCTCGGTGGTATACATTCTGGGTGTTGAAATAACCTTTACATCAAACCTGGGTGTGTGGTTCGGTTCAGGGTCATAAACGTAGTGACTGATGGTGGCACAACCTTCAGCTGCTATTATGGTGGGAATTTAATGGCCATTCACAAACACTGTGAGAAATTACTGGTGTATTGACCCGTAAAAATAGCTGATAAATTAGACAATTGGATTAATTAGGAAAATACACAAACCTTAATTTGCAGAGTTAAATGTGACCGCGTGAGCGCTCTACAGAATGTCTTTTGTCAAGGGATTTGGAGTGGACACGCTCTCTTATGAACTTACTGATTCACGGCTAACAACAAAGAACCAAAATATTAAAACTGCTCTTGGAAAACGTAAAAGAATAGTAAGAACGTAGAAACATGGACGGTCTATAGGTCAGAAAAAAACAACACTACAATACTCTTTGGGTTTGTCTGTCGTGTGGCTCAGTGTCAGGACACATTGTGGTCTGAGGGATAAAAATATGATCTTGTGCTTTGTAATGAACCAAAAAACATTGTAGAAAATGTTAGCTTGAGACCTAAATCTTACCAGAGTTTACAATGTTTGTACTTTACAGGAATACTGAGTAGGTGTTTGTTGCCTATGTTAGGACATTTGAACTTGAGGAACTCCAAAATCAAAACATTCCATAACTGGCTACTAATGTCAAGTGTCCTTGTTCCAGTCCCTTCATAAAAGTAAATCTTAAAACGACAAAATGTATTTAAAAAACACAGCGTGTTTCGCTGCATTCCACAATTACACCGTTAAACTCAGAAGTTCTCACAGTCCTCTTGGGAAATCGCTGCTTGTGCAGGAAAAAATGTGAGGCATTTTATGACATTCTGTGTCATTAGATCCAGAATAAAAACCTTTCTGGATGGTGGCAAACAAAATGTGGACCCTCTTTCAATTCTTCACTTCCATAGTAGAAACGTAATTTCACATAGACAGACTATGAACTGTAAACAAAAATGGTATCGTAAATATGTCCTGGTACAACAGGATGTTTGAGATAACAAGCAGGTATTTCCAGTACTTTAGGCAAATCACAATTTTGCAGGTGTTAGCATTTTTCAAATTTCACAAAGAAAAGACATTTGGCCCATAGATTTGCCCATAACTTGCAAAAAGATCTTGTTCTCTGAATTCCATTCCTTGTTCTATCTCAGCTCTTAACATTTATGGACCCAAACCTCAGTCATAGGTTAACCAAGATTAGTAAAAAAGAAGGACTAAGAACCATTCTAGTTCTGACAAAGGGTAAATATGTCACGGGGTGCTGGATTTCTCAGACATACCATAGGTGTGCATTTGTAGTTGCATGGAAAAAGCTCCTAGCATGGACACAAAACCCCCAATTCAGACTGGAAACAGTTTAAATCGTGTCTCTCACACCATCACATGGGCTGCCAGGTTTTGTCCATGGACTGGATATGTTCCTTGGCTTTCATCCTCAGCGCTGCAATACTGGAGCTCCTCTGGTCCACGTCCTCCATTGGATACTTATCAGCAAAGGGCCCGGAACACTGGTACGGGGGAGGGGCCATGGACTGCATGCCCTGGCCCATGGTGGGAGAGCTGTTGAGGAAGCTGTGACCGGGGTAGCCACCCTGCAGGCCCGGACCCATGAAGCCTGGGATACTGTGGACTGAGGTGGCGCTGGACAGGGGGGAGGTCAGCCAAGGGTCCAGCGGGAGAGAGTTGCTCATGGGCCCCATGTTACTGTGCATGGACGGCCGGTTGAACGAGAGGATCGGCGAGTCATGCAGCTTCATGGCGCTGGCATCCATCTTCTCCTGGCGCCTCCATTTGGCTCTGCGGTTCTGGAACCACACCTAAATGGCAGAGGGTTTGGATTTGTAGAGCAGCACAATTGACTGCTGTGTATTGCAGAGTATTTGAACAGATGTAGCTGTTTCTCCTATTGATACTGTATACTGACTGTACAGGCAAGGCTGACTGAAATCGGTTTTAACTACAGACTCATTTGGCATATAGGGTCTAGGTCAGCGTCTACATCGGTACCTGTTTCACTTGAACAATATGAAATAGCAAAATATATATCACAGAGGTTTATTATTAATGTTTGCATTTTGTAAGTGGCTAGTTTGTGTCAACCACTTTCCAAGGCCATGGTTCTGTCTTGAGACTGGTTGTCAGTCGGTAGAGGATATATCCCAACCACAACCGCGTCCCCTGCTCACTGTTGCCCCCTGTCCGGTTTCAAGACTCTTATCGAGCTATAATTAAAATGAAATAGGATTGTCCACAAAAGCTGCAATAGAGGAAAAGTGAAGGGTACGGGGCTGTAGGAATTTCCGAGGTAGTGAGCAAGAAAATATGAATTATATTCAGCTTTGCCGTTGGCACGCTAAAATCACAAAATGTACACACGTTTCTCTGATTGGTTGTGGTTTCTGATTGGCTAGAAAGTCAGAGAAGTCGACCAGAGTGCAGTATCGGTAACAGTAGCGGCGGACAAAATGCATTCTGACCTGAACTCGGACTTCCGGGAGGTTGACCTTCATGGCCAGTTCCTCGCGGCTGTACACATCGGGATAGTGGGACTTCTCGAAGGCGCGCTCCAGCTCATGGAGCTGGTAGGTGGTGAAGGTGGTGCGGTTGCGTCGGTGCTTTTTCTTGGGCTGCTCTTCTTCGCACTGCTCAGGACTCCTACCGCCGTCGCTGTCCACACTCTTCCTCAGCTCACTCATGTCCCCGTCACACTTGTCAGAGTATAAACCAGAATCTGCCGAGCCCATAGCTGGTGAGAGAGGAGATTCAAATGCAATGTATTCATGGATTCTTCAAAATCAGTTTTTCCACCACTTAAAGAGAGACACTTCTTATTGTTTAATATTTTACTCCATCAATGACTGAGTTGACAAGCTACTGAAAGAATTGACAACTGAAACTTAAAAAAAATGTTTTACCTATTATTAACTCTCAATAATTAATGAAACGTTGTTCTAAAACATAGCTATAAGATTTTTCTTTCAAATTTAACCGAGCTTTTTTTTTTACTACATGTAAATCTCAGTTGTAATTTAAGAAGCTTTTACAAGTCAGGCATACTTCGGCTGTAGTGTCTCCTATCATTAATATCCATACAATATGTAATCTCTGAATCTATATATTGGCTAGATGGCTGCTTCTGTTATCACACTGAGCGAAAGGCCAATGTGAGTGACCAATAATAGCTTTGGGAAAAGATTGAAAGGGACAGTGAAGAAAGTTCGAGCTGTTGTGGGGTTAAGGGTGGACAAAAGCTGATATTAAAATGACCTTAATAACTTGACCAGGATGTTCTGACATCTTGTCAGTAGAGCACACATTGCTTTGACAATTGCAACAATAGGCCATTGTCAGTGAATAAAACTGAAGTTGGCAAAAGGATGTACAATATGACCCCCTCCTCAGTGAAAAGTGGATGGAGAGAGTAACATTTTATTATAGGCCTACAGGATTGTATTTATGGTTAGCCACCACACATAGATAACTAGTCAAGAAGCACTCAACGTAGTTCACACCAAACCTCAGAGAGAGACAGACACACCCTGTTAGGTCTTCTGATGTTGAAACAAAGTAGGGCTTTCATTGTTAGGATTCCCATGAAGAAGTAGGAGTAGGAAGCAGTAGGAATACCGTCAATATTAAAAAGAACACCTGACAACATGGTTGTTGAATTAATCTTTTGTAGGTGTTAATGAGGACAAAGACGAGCATCTGATCCGTCAGTCTACATGTCGGTCGTCGTTGAATTACTATGAACCATTTCAAATATTCTGTCTTGATGGTAATATTGTTCACTGTCGTTACTGTAATATAATATATAATATGTCTAATAAAAAGGATGGAATGTGTACATTTGGGATATAATTGATCTGATGTTGTTGGGTTTATAGTGACCACATAAGCAACCCATTTGGCACACAAAGACTTAGCCAAAAAGTAATGAATTAAACTTCCCTTTGTCCTAACCCAAACAAAAAAGCCTCTGTCCAGTGCAGTTCAAACCCATAACTTACAAAACTACCTTCAGACTCAGCAAAATCAACTTTTGTATATTAAACTAGTGCTTTATAGCATCTGAACAGAAAGCCAAACGTTTGAGTATCAGACGTGGGCCACGGGATGGGTGTTGGAGTCCATTGATCTATCTCTCATTAACTGTCTACGACAAAGCCCATAGTGGCACAATGAAGGGGTCAGACTGGGTTCAGTGACCAGCTCCCTGCTTGTCAGCCTCTCAGAACCGCCTGTCTAAAGACCTCTGCGTGTTTACAGTCCAGCAGCATATCTCAATGTGGAGGAGACACAGTGACGCGATGTACCATGAAGTGCTCATTCAGACGGAACAGGGGATGACTAACAAGATAGATATGTGCCATGGACATGTAAATTAATTGCTTTTGTATTGTTTGAAAAAGTGCTTATGATCAACTTACAACAATCAATAAGTACCAGGGCCATGTTGTATGACACGTCCAAATACTCTGTAATGTCGTCATCGCAAAATGCACGTCGGTCCTGCATGTTTTACCAAACCACCACAGATTAAACAACATCCGATTTCATGCTGAGATGAAATGTTAATAAAATGAAACTACACCGCTGTAAAATCTCATCTGTGTCTAAGAGAAGATTAGGGGAATTCTACATGGGAATGGGATGTTCGATGAAAACATCCTCACCGTCTTGCTTTGTACAGTTTATACCTCAATCTCGGCTTGATCTCACATTATTTAACAAGGTACAAGGTACATAAAAACCAGTAGCCCCTCAGCGATACAAAATGTTATTTCCATTTCCTTCTGTAAGACTCTGTTAAGGTCTACCCAGAATGCATGGCTGCAACTACTGCTGCCATCAAGGTCATTGTTGCTCCATTGCATTGATGCAATGGAAAATAATTAAGTCTTAATGACTTAAGCAAAGCCGCCAATCGTGACATCACTAAACGACAAATAGAAGTGTGTAAGTTCAGGCGTCACACACCGGATCCTCTGACATGCTTTGTGGTCTTCTTATGAGTAAAGGAATCAGATGTAAGTATGAATGTTATATGTTATCATAATTCTTTTACATATTGCCTTCTAGACATTTTCTAGTGGTATGCGTTTTTTATTTTAGGAGTGCTTATTATCTCAGTATGGTGAACAAATATATGGTGTACAAGACATTTCCATTTTCCCCTTGTTGTGAGGGCCAATAGAGTTTATTTATTTCACATACCCTACCTTCGCTAACTTGTACATTCAACATGTTGCCAACGTAAAGGGCTCTGTAACTCAATATCAATCAATCACCCAAATGTATTCATGAAGCCATTTTTACCTAAGCGGTTGTCACAAAGTGCTTTTACAAAACACCCAGCCTGAAACCCCAAGGAGCAACAGTGTTGAAGCACAGTGGCTAGGGAAAAACTCCCTAATTTTAAGACGCAACCTAGAGAGGAACCAGGCTCAAAGGTGTGAACAGACCTATTCTGGCTTTGCCCGTTGACGGTTTAAGAGAACAAGTGATACTTAATGAATAAATGTGTCCAGAGTCAATAACCTTTAAACCCCGGGAACTGTATTTGGGTCACATCCCTCATCATTCAGTGCCATGGATGCCACAGATTGGCTGTGGTAAACAGTAAGCTAAGTGGAGTGTTTATCCTCCGACACTCACCATGGTACTGCTGCTCAGAGAGGTGTCCGTAGTGGTGCGACGTGTCCTGCTTGCCAGGGTCCGACAGGACATCCATGCCCACTTTGTGGGTAACTGCGCCTCCGGAAGTGCAGAGCAGGGGGTCTTGGTCTTTGCTAAAGCCCAGGATCACATCAATGCTGTGGACACGGCCGCCCATCACCGATCCTCCTCCTTTCACCAGGTCGTGGAAGTTATCGGGTGAAAGGCAGCTGTCATCCACCATGCTCATGGTATCCAGTGATAAATGCATCCGATCGTCTGTGCTCTCTGTCCGTACTTTAGAAGGAAAACGTATACCTGGCTCGATTATTTTCAGGTCGTAGGACAAGTTGTTGTCCTCCACAAGTTGTGTGCACCTGCAAAACAAAGTCAAAGTATTTGCATGATCAGACACAACACAATTGTTTTTTGCCATTTAGAAGAGCCACAATAATGTTCCTACAAACAACTTATATTATTATTAGAACCTACCACCACTTTAAGTGATCATATGATAATTTTTCTGACATCATGTAGTCAATATTAAAAAAAGATCAGAAACAATTGTTTCTGGGACAAGATTTGTTAAATGGGTATATGCGCTGTATATAACATTATCAAAAGAGTACCTGTTATTAACTAATTATTAAGCATAGTGAATGCAATGAGACTGATAAACATGAAAATTTGATGGACTTATTGTACAGTTTTAACATATCAAATCTATGCAATTTCAGTTGAGAAACTGATCTCAGAAATAACTTTTTTTAATTACATTGACCAGCACACTTTTAGAAGTTTAGCACTAAAATGAAATTTCAACAAAATAAAAGTTGGAGACCTACTGGGAATTGCTTTGTAATGTAAGGGTAAGAAATAAATAGTAATTAAATAAATACTGCGTTCAATTAAGACCTAGACATTTGTATGTATTTAAAACACATTAGGCCTGACTATTCAATGCACCGTATATTATTATAATCTAAGCCATAGTAGGCGTATCATAATTGTACTTGTACTTAATTGTAATATATACTAGGCCTACAATGCAGTTTGAATTTCACAAATAGTGTAAAAAATTGTAAAATGAAAAACGATGATTTCCAATGCTAACAACCCTTTTAGTTGTCAAACTCTTTATTTTGTTAAACAAAGATTATTTCAAATCTTAACCTTTTATGTAGTAGCCTAAATACCACACAAAGTTATATAGGTTTTTAACCTACCTCTAAAGAAGGGACGTGCATGAAGTTGGACGACTGTCAATATTCCACCTGTTTTCCCCAACACTGCACTTCAACTGTTGAGGCAGCTCACGCCCCCGAACCACACAAGGCACGCCAAAGCCGAGCCAGTCTTACTCCCGGTTTATGCTCATCTCTATAATCACAAACAACTAATGCTGAAAAACACAACAAAACAGCGTTCACAAAGAAAGCTTGGGAATATAGTTTGTTTTGCAGGCTTGTCTTTCCAAAGCGCAGAGAAAGTAGTTATACTGCTGGTGAATGGAAATAAAACGAAGGGATTAAAGGTTTATTAAATGGAATCCTTCCCCTTTAAGAATGATTGACAGTTGTTTTCTAGTCAAGTAATTGCACTAAATGTAGCTTGTTCACCCCACAGGAGGAGGCCGGAGCTAATGAAGTCACGACTAGTCTATTAAAGACAAGGACCGAATGAAAGTTTTCAATACTGTAATCCTCTCATTATTTCAGAAAGGACTAAATGAATGCTGCAGTAGGACAATTCATGTGCATGACAGTCATAGAGAGAGAAGTAGGCGAGAAATAATGCTTCATAGATGATTATGACGAGATAAATGCTGCCACTGAAACGGGCGCAGACTACAATCTTGTAATTTGTATTGAATATTTTTATGTATTTATTTGGCATATTGACAACATTTGAAAGTGACATATATCATTAGCAAATATTTTTTTGGAGTTTCCGGAAGCTTCTGCACATGTGCTGATCATAGCACGCCATTAGGCAACGTACGTTAACACCATCTGCCTTTAAGCATACGAACACCGCTTAAAAGGACACAGTAGCCTAGACTACCCTTGAAGGAAATATTGGTCTATAAACATTGTCTGACAGCAATTCATGGCATTTCCTAGGCATTGTAAATACAGTGCTAACGTTTTAGCACTTGTTGCACAAAACCTGCCGTGGTACCATTTTCTGCTCATGTTTGAATCACCCTAGAGCGTTTCAAATTCTGCGGAGCTAAACAAAGTGAAATTATTTGTACACAATAATATAATACAGGTTCCAGGATCTGCATTTATTAGGCAAATGTAAAAAGAAAACATACAAAGCAAAAACAACATAAATATGACAAATAAATATGTATACTGTTTATATAGACTGCTTTACAGTGTAAGGAAACAAATAATAGGGTCCATGGTAAAATATCCCTTTAAAATATAAATGTTATTAACACATTCTTTAACAAAGAAAGATCTTAGGCGCATAAGGTTTAATTAACATGTTTAGCTATTAAGTACCATGTTAACAACCTGTAGATACAGTACAACATGTGATAGGATTGCGGCAAGACATTAAGTGACACAGAAAATAATAAATTAGGGATCAGATCTATTGAAGAAGAGAGGTCTCAGGCATGTTTAACAGCTCATTAAAGATTAACACACTTGTGTTAGTTGGCTTAAACTGGTGGCAAGTATTTATTACACAATCATGTCATAGTCGTTCTACATAGATGTATCAATGTGACACAGAAAATAATCAGATGTCTTCACATAAAGCCACTACAATATATTTTGGGGGGTTTAAGTCAATACAATATGGTAAATGACTGTTAAGATTGGCATTTGAATAAAAAATGTATTAAGAAACAGAAAATATTTGTTCCTGTCGTAACAAATTAACGTTGGGTTCATCTGATGTTTAAACAACAGCTCCCTGTGCTTCTGGGAGTATTTGGGAGAAGCTGTGACTTTAAGAGGGTATTTTCACCAGTAGGCTACTCTAAAGTCTTTGCTGGACTTAAAGAGGTAAGTGTCACTGAGATCAACCCTGCCTTTAATGAGGATGAGTACTGAGATTTCCTCTGACCTCAAAGAAATCTAAAGATTTATAAAAAGCAATTCAGGAACAATGTCCCTGACAAAAGCTATTGTTTTCTAGATACCATATTGTCACAATAGAGCTGAACAGGAGAAAACCCTAAACAACCCTTGAAATTCCTATTTATCAACATAATCAAAATGTACAACTGAAAAATAATGTGCTGTGCTTTGTTTAACTATTGTTTATCTATTAAGTATTTAGTGTACACTCCTGCATGTTCAGAATTTTTTAATCTGTCTCTGTAAGGTAACCGTTCGGGGGGTTACAGGGAAAACCCTCTTGGCTCTGGGGAGAATAATTTTTTTATTCCATCTAGATCCTGGACACTACATGGAACCCAAAAGGAATCTATTTGGAACCAAATTGTTCTCTGTGGAACCAAAAAAGGTTCTACCTGGGAAAATAGGTTCCATCCCAGGGACAGCCAATGCCCCCTTTATTGTGAGTGTGTAAATGTCAATCAAACACTGTTGTTGTAACAATACTTTTTTTTTTTATATGAGGTAAAAAAACAACAACAATAATACATGCCATGGCCTGAATTGTAGATTTAATAGTTTCCCAAAACCTCTCAGTTAGGAAATACAATTTGAGCCTATTTAGATCATATCAATTGCTGTAATTTCATTTACACAAAATAATCTGAATAAAATGTTAAATTCTTACTAGCAACTAGTTACTCTTGTCGTGTGTGAGAAATTTAAGCAAGTTTGTACAGTACACATACAATCTTTTTTTTCCCTCAGGAGGTTTTGGGAAACCATATTCACAGTGCTTTTTTCGTAAATCAGCAAATTTGATTTAATGATTTTATGTTTTGTTTATGTTATCTACATAGACATGCAGAGGCCCATGATCAGCAACCATCAGTCCTGTGTTCCAGTGGCACTTTGTATTTGCTAATCCAAGTTTATAATTTTCAAATGATGCTTGATCATTAGAAAACTCTCACTTAATTATGTCAGCACAGAAACATTTTGTGCCTGATTAAGGAAGCAATTAAACTGTTATTTATACTAGATGAGCATCTGGAGCATCAGCAAATGTGGGTTTGATTACAGGCTAAAAATGGCAAGAAACAAAGAACTTTGTTGTGAAACTCGTCAGAATATTCTTGTTCTGAGAAATTAAGGCAAGAAATTACCAAGAACCTGACAATCTTTTACAACGCTGTGTGCTACTTTGTTCACAGAACAGCGCAAACCGTCTAGAAAAAAAACACAGACAACAAATATTTTTATGGACAGGCATATCTAAGTTTGAGGTGTTTGGACCACAAAGAAGAACATTCGTCAGACGTAGACCAAATAAAAAGACCCTTGAGGAGGACTTGGTGGAGCTTGGTGCTTTGGTGGTGGTAAAGTGAAAGAAATGTACAGGATAAAATCTTGAAGAAGGAAGAATATCACTCCATTTTGCAACACCATGCCATACCCTGTGGACGGTGTTTGATTGGAGACCATTTCCTCCTAGAACAGGACAATAGACCCAAACCACAGCTTCAAAATATGAAAGAACTATCTAGGGGAGAAGCGATCAGCTGGTATACTGTCTATGATGGAGTTGCTAGCACAGTCACCGGATCTCAACCCTATTGAGCTGTTGTGGGAGCAGCTTAACCGTATGGTATACAAGAACTGCCCATCAAACCGATGCAACTTGTGGGAGGTGCTTTAGGAAGCATGTGGGGAAATCTCTTCAGATTACCTTAACAAATTGACAACTAGAATGCCAAAGGTATGCCAGGCTGTAATTGCTGCAAATAGAGGATTCTTTGATGAAAGCAAAGTTGGAAGGAAATAATAATGTATGTTGTTATGGAAAGCAAGTACATTTCTAAGCGACCAAGAGTGTACATTTTATAGTAGATTGAAGTATAAATGACAGTCCATTCTTATGAGCGTCACTGCAATCTTTCCTCAAGTAAATCAAGCACTGTGGGTTTCAACGCGTGTGTGTTAGGGTTCCGGGGGAAGAGGGTGCTCAGTTATTGTATCATGCTAATACATTTTCAGTTCTTACTTGCTTGTTTCCCCATTATCCTAATTGAGTACAAATTGGTTAAGAAGGAGCAGCGCAGTTATCAAGCAGCTTAGTTTTATCAGATGACAACGTAAGTCCCCTTCATCCTATTAGAGACCAAGTAGCTAACGCTTAAATGCGCTGTGTCAGCTTACTGAGGAGATGGATGGGGGATGGGCCGCTGTGGTTTGCTGTGGAGGTGTGCAGAGGTGTGTGTAAAGGTGGGTGCAGAGGTGGGTGTAGCGGTGTGTAAAGGTGGGTGCAGAGGTGTGTAAAGGTGGATGCAGAGGTGGGTGTAGCGGTGTGTAAAGGTGGGTGCAGAGGTGTGTAAAGGTGGGTGCAGAGGTGGATATAGCGGTGTGTCAAGGCCAATGGAAGTGTATGTGACGTCCCTCCCACTGTCGCTCGATCTAACACTTTTAGCATTTCCACAAAACTGTTTATTTTGGCTAGTCTCTGATCACTTTTCCTTCGTGTCATCCATCTTAAAGCCGCAATCCCTACCTTCAACAGACAAAGCTACCTAGAACCAGTAAAGCTCCACAAATACGATGCTTAAAAAAATAAAAGGGAACAGTAATTTTAATCACACAGGTCTCGATAAAAAAAAAAATGTAAGATTGAAATCTTTACTGTGCATTGTGGAATTTGTTGGGAACAAAAGGACGTAACTACAGTCAATGGAAACCGTTCAATGGAAAACGTTTAAAAGGAATGTTTTGAATGAGGAACCGAAGGGTTCAAGTTGCAGTGGTCCCTTAAATTGAACACTGTTCCTCACCAAATTTTTCCATTTCAAAATTTTGGGAAATTGAATTATTTCCAGAGCATATATTTAATTGGTAAAGTTAAGTAAATAAAGTCTATAACACAAAATGTTTAAAAAGGAACTGTTCTCTTTGATATAGACGACATGGGAAGTTAATTAGCGGGTTACATACAGTGTTTTCTGTTTCACTTCTAAGAATGTGACTTACGTGCTGCCAGATTCCCTCTATGAGGCTCTCATGCTGTGCAGGGCTCTAAACCGGAGAAGGGGCTCTAAGCCGTCGTAGTGTAAGGGAAATCTCCATGGTCAAAGTGCAGAACGTTTTAAAGGCCTTGTGTAAAGTCTACGAAGCACTTCCATATGTAAACCATTACCGTGAAGCCAATCAACTGAATCATAAGGAGAAACAAAACAACAAAAACGAACCCTACCTGTAATTCAATTAAATCAAATTATCGCCATGTTATATCCTTTATTCATTCCACAATTCTTTTCCCAGCTTGGCCTATAACAAGCAGCAATGACACCCTGTTTCTTCATGGGTATTTGAAAGTGGAAACTAAGTACGTTAATCAAGGGCAGAGCCTCTAATCCGGGACACTGTAATCATGGACACGGAAACATGTTTTGACCATCGAGTGGCGATAATCTTTGAGGTGGGAAAGGCATCGTAATGGACAGACGCGTACCTCTCCAATGAACAGAAAAGCTACGTGCACACAGAGGTACCCCCGGGGGGACCCAGACTGCTAGTGAGCACCATAGGGAAAGGGGGCCCCCAAAAGACAAGGGCCAGTATTGGTCAGAATGCAATTGTTGGTGCAGCAATTCTATTTGAAGATCTAGGGTTGCCGCTTGTGGGGGTACAGTTTACTGTTCTGCCCTCTTGACAATACCAGGGGTAGTTAACGTCCATGACTAGTCCTCCTACGGCTTTGCTGACTCACTATTGCAGAATTAGAAAAAAGGTTTTAGTAAAAGTCACCGCAACTTGGAACACGTTACTTGTCTTACCATAATGGAAGAATGTATCCAATATGTGCTTGACGACACTTATGGCCTTGTTTTTTCTCTCAGATTCAATTTCAAGGTTGGTACAGTAATGACATGGCACACCCTCACTGGAGACGTCCTTGTGGGTCCAAATGTGTGCCACCTGGACATCTGGCCTGATAAATCTTCTGCATGATGCCTCACCTTATGGAAAGACGGCCCTAGAGAGAGAGATATTCCATTGGCAGTAATTCTCCTTTTGGGGGGATTGGAGAGCAGACAGTTTGTTGACCAGAACCAGCTCTTTCTTCTCTCCTAGTATGTATGAATATGACGAATATTGCAGAGGACATATTTACAATCAACAGCACCATTGGTTGCCCATCTGTATTGTATAAAGTATTATGGTAATTAACAAATCAACCGCTGATACCTCAAGCCAGACAAACAAGACTAAAGTCAATCAGGAATAAGTGAGCTGAAGGATGCCGCTGATCCCTTAACTGTTTCATAATTCAATTACTGTTGTCCCCCAGCGAGGTGTACATACTGTCATTGTGTACCGTTTTCTGCCTCCACCGCTGTGTATATACTGTCAGTGTGTACGGTCTCCTGCCTCCACCGCTGTGTATATACTGTCATTATGTACGGTCTCCTGCCTCCAGCACTGTGTATATATTGTCATTGTGTACATTCTCCTGCCTCCACCGCTGTGTATATACTGTCAGTGTGTACGGTCTCCTGCCTCCACCGCTGTGTATATACTGTGTGTATATTGTCATTGTGTACATTCTCCTGCCTCCAGCGCTGTGTATATATTGTCATTGTATACAGTCTCCTGCCTCCACTGTTGAGTATAAATTGTCGTTGTGTACATTCTCCTGCCTCCAGCACTGTGTATATATTGTCATTGTGAATATAATTTTTATCAGCGCACAGGTGGCCTTTGTGTATACCTACATTCTGTTTTGCTATAGGAACGAGAAATCACAATGACATCATAAACCATTACTTTTCAAGAGTTTTGCTTAGAAGTTTGCACTCTTTAGTAAACAGCATCACAAACAAGCAATGCACGCAGAGTTTTTTTTACATTTTGCATGAACTCCTGTCCATACCTACTTACAGATGAAATTAGGATAATGTTTTTTGCTCTAGAATCCAACATTGTTCACTTTGTCTGGGCTTTGAACCAACAACCTCACAGTTATTGGCCCACTGCTTTAACAACGTGAACTAATGCCTAGAGCAGCTTAAAGACATGTAAAAGGGCACTCTCCATTCTAATCCTGCATTTTAGTAGACTGATAACTGCTTAATAACTAGCTAATAAAGACGCCAATGCCCTGTAGCATCCATTGGCACACTACTGTAGAATCCAGGGGATGTTGTCCATGTTGGCCCAACACCACCACAAAGAAGGCTTGGCCGAGATGATCCCGATTTCCCAGTCAACTTACTGTAAAGATAAGCTTGGTCTTGGCCACCAGTATCAATTGGACAATCCAAGAAAGGCTTTGCCCACGACCCAGTTGACAAGGAATCAAGCACCAGCAAGGCCTCATTCAAATGTAAACGCATTCAATCACAAGAGGGTAAACGTGCTTTCAAAACAAAACCATCCTGCATCCAGTCTACCTCGGCAGTAAGATATGTCATGTGTCATTTCAAACCAACACACTTGTTCAACACTTGACCAAGACCACACACTATGCCCTTACTGTATATTGCCTTTTCCTCTTTTATAAGTACAGCCACACACTGTGTTATAGTGACATTTAGGTATTATGTCACTTAAAGTATATATAAAAAAATATATATATTAAACATTCTGAAACAATGATACATGTCTCTCAGAACCGAGGGCCTTTTATTATGAACAAACTCCCATTTTTTGTTGTTCTACTGCAATATACAGATGAAAATTGAAAACAAATTGGATTCTGTTGATTGTGGTGTACTGGAAGTGGCCAATAGCTTGTTTTTTTCCTTAGCTACAGCATTCAAACAATTCCTTCTTCAATAGCCACGCCTTTCCTCAGAAACCAAATGCCATCCATATCTTTTAATAATATGTTCAAAATGTTCCAATTTACTTTTTCATTATTTCTCAGAATATTTTATATCATCCGATTAGATGCTTTTGGGAAACAAAGCAAATCCACACGGAAAGCCTTATTGGTGATGTGATGAGAGGGAATGGGATCAGGACTCAATCTGGGGTCTCCCATGGGTGAAAGACAAATACCAAGATTACAAAGACTCAAAACTAATAACATCTTTAATTTGTGTTGTAACGTGTCAACAATCCCAAAAAAGTAAGATTTCCCCTTTCTAATCTGGGTTGTTTCGAGTCTACAATGTTTGGTTTCAGGAACTGTATTTGATACAGATATGATGTTACCACAGATAAGTGAATGGACAGTTCAGCTAGTCAGCCAGTATGACAGGGGACTGGCCCAACGTGTGTGTAGGTCTACTTGCTCCAGCGCATAGAAGGCAATTGAACTAAAAACAATCCCAATCTCCAGCAGCTCCTCTGAATCCCAACATTTACAAACGGCTGTTGCCTTTGTAATTCCCCACTAATATCAGCAATAACATTCAAGATTTCACATATTAAACTCTGAGTCGCAGGGCATATTGCTGGACAATTACAGTCCAAAACAAGCAGATACGGGTGATCTGAGATTTAATCCTGGATAAGCTTCATCCCTCTTCCCATCCTGTTCTTGACTCTCCCTCTCTACTTTTCTCCATCCATCTCTCTTTTACGTAAAATAATGGACACATTAGTCAGCCAGATAATGTTGATAATTAGTCAGCCAGATAATGTTGCTCAGAAGCTGAATTACGACAGCAGATGTGAGAACTATTTACGTCCAATCGAAAATAAACCAATGTAATGTCATTGGAGATCACTTTTATTGCATTCTCCATCATTACTTAAGTTCAGTTTACCTATATTCAAATATCTGACTGCTCAAACAATGTTCTTTTAAAAATAAAATAAAGTCTTAACCTCAAACTGGTTTTTGTGCAGTAAGTGCTGTTGTCTTGTGTTGCAAAGTCAGTGAAGCCCGTGTCTCCGTCATACTGCCTCTTACAGGATGTAGACTGTGTGTTTGTGTCTATACCCTAACGATCTGGGGGAAAACGTACACTGTATTCGCAAGCCTCAGCCACAGTATCCAGCACTGACCAGCCTTCCGCCGGATCAAGCCCACTGAGGTACACCTGTCCCAGGTCGCTGTCCATGATCCAGGCAGCTAACAAAACAGTAGCCATTGGGATTAGCAGGGTGACGTCAGCAGCCAGGACCTGGTTTGGCCAGCTCCGCCACCAGCACCTCCTGCAGTTTATGGAAGGAGGGTCGTTTCTTGGGCTCAGCCTCCCAGCAGCTCCTCATCAGGGCGTATACACTGGGGGGGCACTCGTCCGGAGCCTCCATACGGTAGCCCTGCTCCACCTGCT
Organism: Novumbra hubbsi; assembly: GCA_016801125.1. Classification (NCBI taxonomy): domain Eukaryota; kingdom Metazoa; phylum Chordata; class Actinopteri; order Esociformes; family Umbridae; genus Novumbra; species Novumbra hubbsi. The sequence goes on from JACXGK010000246.1 coordinate 114,531, forward strand.
CCTTCACCTCCTTCAGAGACTGGGGGAGGGGGCAGAAAGGCAGTTGAACACGTAGCTTATTTACTGCACCTGCATGTTAATCGCCTGCTTTAAACAATGTCAGTATGACGTACTCTCTCTAGTTATATGGTCAGGCCACGAAAAAACAGTCTGATGTGACACCTCCCCCCACCCCCCCGACCCCCAGCAGCCCACTCATATGACCCTATATCCCATCCTACCTTCCAGTCAAACAGGGACAGTGTTGACCGAGTGCAAGGGATTGACAGTGAGACTGTGTGTCACAGGAGAGTGTAAGTACCCTAATCTCTTCCCCCTACGTATACAAACACATACGCATGTAGGAACGCAAAAACACACACACACACAAACAAACACAAACACAAACACGTACACACACTAAAATTCCCTCTCACCCTTTAGTTCTTCTTTTTGACTGGCAGCCAGCAGGAGCTGTTACCGTAGAAACACGGCCTACATGCACTAATCCCAGTTTATCCCAGCCGTTATTACCTGCTTAGTACCATCGCTTTGATTCTCCGCCTGTATGAGGAGTAACTGACTCTCCAAACTGACTCTACCTTAATAAGGAGGATTTCTAATCTGGGGTACATAAAAAAAAAATAGCATTATGTTTCACTATTAACTGTTGTCCGAACACAGCATAGCTTGTAAAAGGGATATTTTGGCATTTTGCAACGTGACACTCCAGAAGGATGTTAGTTAGGTAGTTTTCCAGACAAATACAAACTAGGAAAGGTGTAATGTGGTCTGTGGAATCTCCACTGCTAGTATTTTTTTTCTAGCAATAACCAGTATTTTCATTTGAACTGTACACAGAAAACAATGGGACTGAAATAAAACCAATTCATTGAGGGCCTCTACTGGTGCAATGTCAGAACTACACAAGGAAGAACCAGACCTCATGAATTCCCTAATTTACCCTGACTGCTATCCAAGACAGACCTAATAAGTCTGGAGCAAATCCTTGTCTTGACGCACTTACCTGGCCTTTGAACACAGGGTCACTTACTTAGTTTCAGTGCCATGAATAAGTCTATCAGTGGATAAAGGGCTGCTTACGTAGCTGGATAATAGGAAAGGAAGGGATAAAGATTCAAATAAACCCCATTTTCCATGACCTACGAGAGACTTTTATGTAACCTGAGATGATGGTAATTGGGGAAGACGCAGTGGGTTGGGGATCTCGGTAGAACACGGGTTAGTAAAAGCTAGCGGATCGGCGCACTGCCACACAACCACGTTGAGGTAAGGGCACCGGACACCGCCCAGGGCCTCCTGAGCACGGCAGTGTGCTCTGTTCCATGGTGGCTCCCAGGAACACACTGCCACACAACCACGTTGAGGTAAGGGCACCGGACACCGCCCAGGGCCTCCTGAGCACGGCAGTGTGCTCTGTTCCATGGTGGCTCCCAGGAACACAGGAAGAACCATCTCTGAAGGAATGAGAAGGTTTCCATGGCCGTTCGGCACACCGCGGCCCACAAGCCGAGCACAGAGGCCCGAGACTGGCGTGGTGTTTCCAAGCATTCTAACGTTCATCCTGCGGCCGTTTCTGTTGCATTCCGGTGCCACTGAGCTCTGAACAACACGACGCGGTTCACAAAGATCGGCGAAGAACTCACCATTTTTGGGTAAGGTTGTCGACCGTAGGAGAATGTTTCCCAGAGAAGAACGCCGTAGCTCCACACGTCAGACCGCGTGGAGGATTTCTGCAGTCCAAACACACGTGACCACAAAATAAACTCAATGACAAATCCTTAGATGGCTGCTGGTCAGGTACTGGGTAATATGCTAGGCAGGCTAAAAAAAGACACACCAAATCTCACATTCACATTCACATTAAATTTAGGTTTGCAGCCGATAGCCTTGTGGGTAGAGAGCATTGGGCCAGATGCAGGGGGGGAGTTGTGATACCAAAGAAAAACCTACAAAAATATATATGCTTTTTCAGTTGTGAACTAAAGCAAATGGAATCACCCACTCACTAATGACGCGGTAATGTTCCAGAGGTAAAGGTCATCCTACCTCTTTCTTCAAGACCTCGGGGGCTGTCCATTTGACCGGTAGTTTTTCATTGTCCAGGGCCCTGCAGTCCACCTTGGTCAACCCGAAGTCACTGATCTTAGCCACGCCCTCGTTGGAGACCAGGATGTTTCGAGCCGCCAGGTCTCTGTGGACCAGCCTCTTAGACTCCAGAAACTCCATACCCTCGCACACATCTCTGAACACACAAAAAACTGATGTACACACAAGGGTGCCGCTCGTAATGAAGACTGACAAGTGAACGCATACTCATGCTTTTTTTCCATACTCTCCCCCAGCAGGAATTGCGTCCCTCGACCCGTACCGGTATCGTGATCTCACCAAACGACCACTAAAGTGGTGGCAGTTTGTGTGATTGAACCGTTTAAAAACACATCATCCGCTATGAATAACTTGAAGGGTTGGGACAATAGCAGGCTACAGGAGAGTTCTAATGTAGAGTACGCATATTCTAAATCATCCCTAATGGTATTCTGACGGGCCTCACAGTGCAAAGCGTATTAGCTGGCCAGAGCTGATGACCGAACGGCCCCTTGTCCGTAGGAAGTTCACCAGATTACCCTGCAACACACAAAGTCAGTTAGAAGGGTAACAGTCGTCACAGATTAGAAAATAATTATTGTAATTGTGTGTTAAAAAACGTTTTTATTTTAAATCAGTTTATCTGGGCCTGTCTGCTGGGCAGACATTAAGCCTACGCATAGTATATTAGCCAGTCTTGATTGACTGTACTAAAGTCAGCAGCACTACCTTGACCATGAGCTCTGTGACAATGTGCAGTCCATCATGTAAGATTACCCCCAACAACCGCACCAGATTCTTATGCTGCAACTTCCTACGGAAAGACCAGAATCAGATAAAAAAATAAGGAAATTAAATGATTTGGAAGGAAAAAAGGACAAAGACAGAAGTTTAATTTTATTTTGAATGTATTCAGTTAGAGCAACCTTTTCTAAAAACCTGGGTTGGGAGGTTAGCGACAGTTTACAGACTGACAGTTAAATTGTGTTGTTTTTGAACAGCTATGGGCCTGAAGGGTGAAAGGACTTGCATTTAGTGCAAGTACTGCATTTAGTTTAAAAAGGAAAACATTTCTGACCACTGTCAACTTACGTCATGACAGTAGTCTCTTCTAAGAACGCCTTCGCAGTTACATCGCATTTAATATTCTTTACTGCCACCTTCTGGCCCATGTAGTCTCCTGCATACACAGCTAGGAGACATCAAGGAGGAGAATCTCCTTTTAAAACTTTCACTTCTGGAATTTAGTGTTAAATTTGTACAACAGTTTACGTGCTTGTTTTAAAAGTCGACGTTAAGTCACTGTAGTCTCACCTCCGAACTCCCCCTCTCCAATACTCTCTCCCAATGTCAGCTTACTGATGTCCAGCAGCCAACCCACTGTGACACAGAGACATAAGTGTGTACAACATAGTATTTCATTCTAAATAAAACAGTGAGAAAAGTCTCACGCACAAAATGCCCCCCCCCCAACAGGACAGCAGAGTGTAAAACTAAAGCTCTTACTTCTAGAGAGCTCAAATTCAGCTGACTTGGTGCCCTGTTTCTCTTTGGGCTTTAGAAGTCTGGTGGCGATGGCGCCCTTGTGTTTGGAGTAGAACTGCCAAGAAAAGTAACATTAAAAAAAACATAGTGAACAATGTTGACACTTTTGGAAAGGATAAAGTTACAATAGAGAGCGGAGCAATAAAACCTGCCCCACCCACATCAGCTGATGCCGCTGCAGAGAACACCACCTTGCATGGCAAATAAGGGCAAAAATAAGGATTCTTAAATAAGCCTGCCTTTTGCTCTTCTGCATTTCCTCACAAGAGTTAGTCGGTGATCTGAGTATGAGGAGTAAACACATCTGAACTCCACAGATTAGGGAGTGTTGTGTCATCTACAGCCTTCAATTACTCATAATGTATCTCCAAACAGCAGCTGTGGGCTTCCCTGGTTGAGTTCCTGTTAAATTCAGAATGATACTTTTTCCATGTAAAGAGATCGGGCTGGCGACAATGTGTAGACTGGATAAGGTCACGGACTGGAGGGACGGGGAGGCCAAGCGAAGCACCACTTTAACTTTGTGTTCACGGCATTATCTTTTTGTATGGTTGATATGTATAAGAAAGATGAATATTTTGTAGCTTGTGGAAATGCGTCATCTTAATTAATCCCCCTTATATATCCCCCACAGTGTAGCCTGAACAGAGAAAATCTTTTTCTTCTGGTCAACAGAGCTCTTTCCACGGGGGGAAAAAAGTATATGGGAAAAAAAAGTAAATCTAACAATTGCATCCCATCTTACCTCAATCATGTCTATGAGGTTGTAGAAGTATTGCCTGTCGTCAATGGTCAGTTTGTGGTTTTGGTAAATGACTCTGTAGTGGATGACCTGGCTGGAATGGCCGACACACAGCACATAATCACCAGGGTGCCTGATGGACTCACGCACCAGGAACAAGCCATCCTCCACAGGTCTCAGCTTGGACACCGCCTCGGGACCCGATATCTTACCATGGAACCAGCTGGACAACAAGTAACACAAGCAATAAAAACAGAGACATCCACGAGGCCAAAGGATTCGTTCACTGCTCGGGGAAGAACACGAGCCATAACTCCAAGCGTGCCTAACTGGATTACATTTTCAAAGTGTACTGCAGCAAAACGTCATACCCACTGACGGCTGAAAAAGAAGACGGAATTATGCTCAGGCAGCCTTACAGACACCTACGGCATGAGACTGAGGCTCGGGTCAATGCGAATGGCCTTGCGTTCTTGCAATTGGGAGGCAGCGATGAGTCCTTCCTCTCCTGTGGTGTTATGACGCGCCCTGTAACGTCCCTTCCCCTAGAAATCAGAAGAGCATTTGGTAGGACCAAGCAAATACACGACTCAAAACAATAAATGGAAACCAAACGATGTAACAAAAGGTCAACGGAAACCAATTGGAATCACAGGCTGTTCCAACTTGCGTGAATGTTTTCATTTCTTTTGGCCCTTATGTAGAGGCCTCCTGGTATCTCCTCCACGCTCTTGAGACTATACTGGGAGACCCAGCAAACCTTCTTGCGACAGCACGTATGGATGTGCCATCTAGGAAGAGCCGGGCTACCTGTACAACCTGAATGGCCTGCAGGTACCGCCTCATGCTACCAGTAGTGACAGTAAGAACACAAGCAAAACTACAGAATAATCAGACAAGAAGGATTAGGAGACCAATTGTGGGTGGTCTTGCTGTAGCCTCTCCAGTGTATCTGATGTCCCTTTTAGTCGCTCCAAAACAGGTGACATTGATTCAGTCACTTATGCTTCCTAACTGGACAGGTTGATATCTCTGATGTATAATTGACTGGGTGTTATACTTTTAGAGCAGTGTATACACTTTAACTCAGTTCAGACATATAGGTTTTTTAGTAAGTAATCAGGTAATCTACCTGTCCCTTCTCAACAATAGTGAGGATGTCTCCTTTTCTGTAGGCCAGTTCGTTTATTGTGGGCTTGCTATGGTCACTCTTAGCAACACATTGCGTTCCGGATGCCCAATTCTTCTGTAAAAAGAAAGTTCGTGAATGCATAAAAAAGCATGAATTAGTAAAATCCCTAAATAAAACGTTTTCTCCGAAATAGTGTATAAAAGTTGAGTTTTAAACACTGGATGTTTAATGCGATAACCTCCAAAATGATTGACATTCTTGTAAATGAGAAATACTTGACCGTATAGTTTGATTATCTTCAACTGACATTACAGAAATATATATATTTATAGAACAATTTAACCATTTCGAAACGATGAATACATACCGTTGCCATGCTTAAGTAAGTTAGCGCCGGTTCAAAGAGACGGCATTTTTCCAGAATCACCTTTGGCAAAATGTACACATAAAACCGTCAACATAATAGCAAAAATAGTAAACTAATAAACGTTGACAGTTCTCTACCACTCATCCGGTACCAGAGATGAAATACATTCCTTAATAATACGCTCTTTTGGTATTTACATAAAATTGGAGAGAAAAAAAACTGAAAGTCCAAAGCACTAAAACCGTCATATGGCAGTTTTCCGATACATGTGGCTTATTCAAAAAAACGATAATGTTACAAAAACGGATAAGGACGCCTACGAAGGCAAGAATTTAGGGAACTGCAGTAGCCAGTTCACTGTTAACAGAAAACACGGAGGAAGCTAAGCCATTAAGACGAATACGGTCACTTACCGAACGCCGCATAGGTACACACGTGTATAAACATTTGGTTATAAAACTGTGGCTCACACCAACATTGTTGTTTGGAATTTAAAAAAAATGAGGACGTTACAGACAGTGACCAATTGCGCCGCAGCTATGTGTAACCAAGGAAATTGAGGCAACCGCAAACGAAGATTCAGACAACCAGCTAATCAAAACACGTATCGGGAATATAGACAGGCCGAAATTATCACTATGCATAATCGACAGTTCGCCAGGTTTAAATGTATTAATATTAAACACCATTGATCACTTAGGCACTTTTGTTGAAGCCCAAACCATTTCACAAATGTATGGCAACAGTTCTCAAGGCGTGAGCTGCAATTCTCCCCCCCAAAAAAAGAGATCTCAACAGCTATACACACAATAATAAAAGTAGATCAACATGGGTTATAAGTCTTTATTATTCAACCTTGGATTTAGGCGGCACTACAAATACATCCAAATAATAGTACAATAAGGTTAATACTCCATCTGTTTAACAATACAAAGTTGATTGCAACGTCTTCCAAAAATAACAAAATATTGAAAAGGGTGTGAAGATGCTTAAATGAAATCATCGTGAAAAGCAAGCAGCTTCTTACAAAAGTCATAATGCCCCAAATTATGTGAATTTTATCTCAGATTCTCAATCTTCACATTGATAAGAGCTTTAAAATAATGCATGACACAGTATAGATGTATTTAAATGTTCCCCTTTTAAGAACTTTCAGTCCATACTTCGATGTAAGACCTCCTATTCACAAAACAAAGCAGGCACAAGGAAGAAAGTCTAAGACTATAAACCCTTGATTTCAGTAGATATACATATTTCTACAGTTCTCCCTCACTCAAGACACATTCCTCCTGTTACACACTCCACAAAAGACAGATGTTTAAGAAGCAATTTTAAATGATACAAATATGGCTGCATATAATAACATAATTGTTGTTTCATAAGTGCTTTATTCTCACAGCATGCTAGCCTTACACTGTGCAACACAGGAGCTATTCATAAACCCCGCTTTGAAAAACCATTCCCCATTACCAAATGATTTCCTTAAGCCTTCAAAGGGTTTTGTTGGTGCCATCCCATCTAGCATAAAGAGGATACTTCTGTTTCAAGGTATGGGCATCAACAATGACTATAGTGCTTTTCAAAAGGCTGTTTAAATCTTTATTAAATACAGCTCAATTATTTTATTAGCTTTTGCCTAGAATTTAGGCATAATAAACTGGACTTTTCTAAACAAATTTTAATGTATCCATGTCTTTGTCTTTAAAACCTCTAAATATAATCTCCTTCCCCAAATCCTATCCACAAAACCCATCATTTTCTTCAGAACTCATCTCAATACATGCAACCAAATGAGGAACTCTTGCAGTCTTTAGTTCTCTACAAACACGGGAGTGACCTGCGCAATAAAATAGTAAAGTTTCCATTCAATAGGAAAAGCAGAGGGGAAGAAAACTAAAAAGTGCCTTGTTAAAATGTAGGCATCTATGGAAGCGTACTTTCAGTATGTCACTAATAGACACTGGTCGGTAACAGTGGCTGGTATAGGTATTTAATGTGAGGGTTTAATTAACTGAGTGGTCAAATACTGGGGAACTTGAATGGTTTAATCCTTCAGCATTGTTCCGGATCAGTATGTGCAGTAGCAAACCTCTCCGGTACTCATTACAATAAGGAGGTGACTCGAAGCAGTCATATTGGGATTCAGTCCATCTTTCATTGGGTCTGGGAACCTCAGTCAGTTAGTGATGTTGAGGGCAAGTGTCTGTATGATCGTAAGTACGTTACAGTACAGTGTGTGTGTGTGTGGAGGAGAATGACAGTAAATAATCTTTCTCCCATCCACATCCCCCCTCCCCCCCCGATGGGAGAGAGAAACGTTACGACTAAGTCAGTTATATCCATATAGATGTTGAGAATAAAAAAACAAACACAAAGAACGTGACATTGCCAGTCCCGACTACTGACCTTGCACTAGCCTGAATGCCAGTCTGCTTGTGCTTCACTCCATCACACTCAGGCTAACATTAGCAGCGGCGCTAGACAGGCGCCCAGGCTAACACCATCCCGGCAGAGATCAAGCATCCACCTCATCCGCATCCTCCTTCTTGTCCTTCTTCCCCTCCCCCTCCCCCTCTCCCGTCTCACTCCCGTCCCTGCGACGCTTACGGTTCCGAGCGCTGGCCTTCGACGCCGGTAGAGAGTCCATCCCCAGAACCTTGTGGATCTGCCGGAACGCCAGGAGTCTCAAAGCATGCTGGGACCCGAGGGAAACAAGAGTAGTCGTCGATGAGCAGACTTAAAAAAAAAAACGCTGCCGCTCCAAAAAGTGACCGGGGAACAGGTAAATGACACGTCGGGGAAACGAAATGCATTAAAGATCAACATCTAACAACGGTCAATGGAAACCAAAATCCCCAGCCGATTGAGGGCTGGATTCACTCACACCAAACCCCCCCCCCCCCCCCCCCCCCCCCCCCCCCCCCCCCCGTGCCAGTATGCACTCCCGTGACAGAGACATCTCTTCTAGCCATGGTAGCCAAAATAATGACCAGCGCTGCATTTCCATACCTGGCCATAAGCATGATGAGATGCTACAACCCCGTCATCCAAAAAGTGGTCATAAAAACAGAATGCAAAAAAATTGCACAAAACATTTAAACCCTAAATTTTATAGCACAAAGACATCAAATGTCGAAGCAGAAAAATGCCCATTTTGAATTTGAGGCTAGCAACACGTTTCTAAAAAAGCTGGGACAGGGGCAAGAAAAGACTGGAGAGCGGTTGACGGTTACCGTGGCTCCCCACAGGGTGAAGGTGTACTAGAGGGGGGTACCTGAGCGCTGGCGGTAATGTCTTCCCTGGCTTGTTTGGTAACGCTTCCAAGAGCATCGGTTTGGTCTTTCTCGCAGGGGTCCAGCAACCCAGGACCATCTGAGAGGGAAAGGGAGACACGCAGATCACACAAGCTGCATGTGCATGTATTCATACTGTAACACCAACTGCCGCACATTCCCTTTCCGAACAGGACATCTTATCTCTGCGTTTAAGAATGTAAAGTAAGACGACTCGCTATGAACACCCAGCACCACCATGACTGTAAAAAATACAAGCTATATTGTTAGAAAGAAAAAGGATGTTTGATCGTATTGTTTTAATGCAATATCCAAATAATGTTTTTGTGCACATGTAATGTTAAAGCCTTAGTTTAAAATTGATCATCAATCTAAACTCCCCATAACGACCAAGCAAAAACAGATGTTTATAGATCTTCGCAAATGTATACAAAAAAAATATAATAATCCCTTTTACATAAGAATTCATATACACGAGATTGGTTGCGTGGCCTCACAACACTGGACTTTTAATAATTGCTTTAGAAAGGGAAATGCCATTCTATTTAATTTACCTTGGCACTTAAACATATGACTGTATGGTTCTTTGAAAGTTAAATGTGCCTACATAATGAAAACAGAAACATCTGTGTTTAAATCCTCTCTTAACGTTTACGTACACTTTGCCAACCTCATGGATGTGAAATGTTCACATTGACCATTGGGCATCAGGATTCTTGGGGAACTGTGATGTGTGCTTTCTGAAATGTAGATCTCAAACCTCTCACGTTCCCTTTTTTGAATAAACTATTAATCTTTAACTGAAGTTTCATGTTTTGGTCAACCAGTATGGATTCCTTCATGCGCTCAGTGTGAGTTGGGTGCATGACACACTCTCCCACCCCCTAACACCTCCTCCTGCTGACAAAATAACTGAGAACAACATCCTGTTGTCACCCAAAACAGATCACAGTCACTCACCTTAGCAATGAGCTTCAGACCGATTCTAAAATTAGAACCAACCCAAGGTCAGATTCTGTCTGAATGAATTCATCTTTAGGTACCATTAAACTACTTTGTCCAGATTAAAAAGGATGAACGTGGATGAAAATGTCAGGAGTGTGACTAGATCAAGGGCTTGCACCGCCAACTACAACCCTCAGTGGCACCGGGGGGGGGGGAGGTCAGTCCAGAGGCCTCCAATAGTAGAACTCCTCCCACCTGGTAGAAGGATGCCTGTGGCAAGGCACTCCAGGACCCTCCGCATGGCTTCCCCTGGGCTGAGGGCTCCTGTGGCACTACTGATGGCCTTCTCTACCAGCAGCTCCATTGCCTGGGTGCAGGGGGAGAAGACATAACCGCCAAACGTAAGAGAAGCCTCTCACAGTCAAGTAGGTCAACGTGCAAATCCTGAAACAGGGCGTCCTCACCCATGGGGGCATCTTGCCCCAGGTTGGCACTCGTTGGCACAGATCCCGTAACACCCTGATGATGATCACACAGGACTGAAGGCCATTGGCACGAGCCTGTAGATGGCACAGACACACACGCGCGGGCGTCAACGTACCAGACAGAGCGTTTGGAGTACCCCCGATTTCGGCCATTTGGTAACGGCCTATGACAAACGGCATTTTTGCGTATTTACGTGATCATTTCGTCATGTTGGGTTAGCCGACCGGCACTATTTAGAAGCTGTTGACTGATGAGCAGATGCAGAGAGTTTTTGTGACAAAACGTTATCGCAGAACCAGAAAATGTGTTGGATATTTCAGATACCAATTCAGTAAATTTTGCATGAACTAAGTGATCACACACTGCTCGTTTATCTGCAAAGTATCAAGATAGGTAGGTAGTCTAAAGCAGTCACTGAGAGGCTGAGGCGTGCCAGCAAGGTGAAACATTTCTAGTTCCGTTCCGCATCAAGGCACTTCCTTATGGCTCCCCGCATGTGGCTGTAAATTAGAATGTGCGGTCAGTAAACTTCAGTGGTCCAATTAGGGGCAGTTTGGTGGACACTACGAGTGGGAAGATACATCCTTGATGCCAAATGTTGTGAACTGGCACAGATGGGTTGGAAACCTATCTATTGTTACAATCCACAACTCGGCTACTTTGGAGTTCTACTATAGATGTCCACTGTACCTGGAACCACTTGGCGTGTCTCAGAGCAGCTAGGTACTCCAGGCACTTTGTCCGGTTCAGAATGTCAGGAGGATCTTTCTCAGGAACTCCTACAGGAGTAGAGATGAATCACACTAGATCATTGATTACTGCCGTATCACTCATATGCTTGTGTCCATCAGAGACAACTACAGTATTGTTTCATATGTCATGGAAATTACTGAACAATTATGCAGAATTCAGCAAAAGACTGAAAGTTTTACTTTTCAACAGAATTGACCACACTGTCTTACCACAAATCGTTTCCATATAAAGAAAATGTGCCACAATTGGATCCAATCTGGGAATTCAGTTTTGGGCCTTGATGTCGTTAATGTCCCTAATTCCATGTCAATACACAAAATTAAATGGCAAATGAACCTAATAACAATTGAAAACAAAACCACAGCCTCAGAGTGGGGCTTGTGAGTTTATTTGTATGTTTTATCTAAGACTTTACTCATTGCTTTTGGTTTGACATACATCTTACATTTAGAGTCTCAATGTCACTGCAGTAATTAAATCAACTATAATAGTTTTAGAAATGTAATAGTAAACTGTGGTATTTCCACTGTGTTTTTCACACTTCCATGTTCCATGTTGTTATAGGATGACATAAATACAGCGTCATGGCCTAGATCTGTTGATAAAGTGATATAGGCACTGATTAACAAACCCCCTCCACACACACAAGGCAATACAATTTCAATGCTTTTGTTGAAGGCTGCTTCACATCTCAGAAATGGCTAAGAGTGTAGCAAACTGTAACGGGGGAATAACTGATCAGCCGCAATCCCACTACAAGCTGATAACAATTGAACAAATGTGTCCCTACTTCAATAGAGATCCCAGTTTGGGGACAGAATTACACTCCACACCGTGTCATTCAACACTCAGATGACACCATTTCAGGTAACAGGGATGAGATGATAGGGAATTCCACAGGGCCTTTTGAAACCAGGTGACAGCCTGGACATGAACAGGATAACATTTACATGTCCTACAGGTCATGTTATTCAGAAGCATCCTCATCCCTGGGCATTATCTTTGTATAGATCAGCATTATCTTTGTAACGGTTTATCACGTTTCCACCTGGGCATGTCCATAGATACACACACAAACACACAACCACAAACACACAACAACACCCCAAATCCCACCAATGGCATAGAAAGGTCGGAGAGCCCGGCTTTAGATTTCCACGTTGGACAAAGCAAACTGGGAAAACAACGGGACAACTGATACCGCAAATAATGGCAGAATTAAAACAAGAGACAAATGAATGGGCAAGTCAATTCACTTGAAATCATTGGGGGCCAGGAAGGGGGAAAGCAAAGTGTTATTCGACGACATCTACCATATCTGGAAGAAATAGTTAATATGGGCTTGGTTAATAGTCCCAATTATTCTTTGTGGTTGAGTTTGGGCTTTGGGGACACACAGTGCATTAACTGGACTGAAAGCTTGGCTTCTCTAACCTTTCTCAGCCGCTTTGTCTCCTGCCTTTTCCTCCTTCTCAGGGGCAGGGTCCTCCCTCATCAGCGGCGAGGTTAGAGAGACGGTGACCTGCATTTTGGGCTCCTTGCTCGAAAAAATCACCACGTTGGCTTCCTCAGGGTGAGCCTGCACCTCATACTGATCTTCAGAAAATGTCTGCCGGTTAAAAGGACACTTGGGATTACTCACTACAGAGGAGGGGAAAGGGGGTATATTATAGAACTTGTGGCAGGGGCAGCGGTTTGATGAGGCACTGGGTTCATCTTAAACATTTCTATGCCTCTGGTTCAAATTATTTCTGGAAGGCTGAATTCGTCTTTTAGAAAAAGCCAATTGTGCCGGCTGGAAATATTTTCTAAAGACTTGAGGCACTGATTCTCAGAGGAAATCTGAACATATGATATTGACAATGGCTTTATGGGGGTCCAGTTCAACTAGAGCCCCAGTCACTCTGTAGGGTTTAGGTGTCATTACTCATAACCAGGCAGTGGTACTAAAGATCAGTCAAAAGCACTTGGGAACACCCGCGACAACTTCAGAAGGGGGAGGAAGCGCAACACACACACACGTGCCACAGTTTACTCAAAACATTTTAGTCGGTAGCAGACTTGGGTTCAAATAATGATTGTATGTTTTCCCCCAAAACACTTTGAAGTATTAATTGAACCTGCTTTGAAAACCAGATGAAAGCGGAGCGACAGCAGGCAAAATGATGCTTGACAAATTTATGTTTATCCATTGTGACAGACCTCGCGACTCAAGCCAAGCCACGCCAACGTATTTGAAAAGGGAAACAAATATTATTTGAACCAACGTCTGTTGGGCATGGATCCGTTCCTTGTTTGTTCCCTCTAGAATATCCTTCATCACTCCCTGTTGTTTTTACTGAAACCACTGGCAAGATATCAGCAATAAACGTGTCGTCTCATGGCACCACAAGTGTCTCACTAATCAATGACAATTAAAATGGTGTGAAACACATAAGCTTTACATTCTGCAGTACAGACGGAGGTTAAACACTCTATAAAACACTCACTGAAACATTGCAGTGTGATTTCGCCAAACATTTCTTCTTCAACTTATGACTCACTTACATCAGACCCAATGACATCCTCATGACATTACATCAAGTGCTGTGGTTTTCCTGTGACGTTATTCCACCTTCTGTAAAGAATGATTGCCCGAAAATGAATTTAAAAACTATGACGGAAAAAAGTGTTTCTGCAACACTGTTTTGTTATACGTCAACTCATTCCGCCTAAACTGTCCATTTTAAGCGTTTACGTAATATTCAGCAAATATACAATTGTGGCTAGAAATATTGGAACCCTTGCTCATTCTGGAACTCACAAATGCCTCTAAAAATGAGGTGATTACCAAAAAATTGGGACTCTACAATTCTTTATTTCAATATTAACATTACAGAAAATTTTGTTTTTGATTGAGATGCTAATATTAACCTTTTACATCAGAAAATAATCAAAAATGGCAAAACAATTGACACCCTAGACTCAACAATTGGTGGCACAGTCTTAGGCCAAAATAACTGCACCTAAGGTGTTCCTATAACCAAGGATGAGGATCAAGCACCACTTCACTGGTAGTTTGGCCCACTCTTCTTGTTAAAAGTGCTTCAGTACTTACAGATATGAAGGGTGCCTGCAGTATTCAGATCTCAGCACACGTTTTTAACTGTAATTAGATTTGGATTAATTGCTGACCACTTCAGAACAGTCCCATGTTTGGTCACGTGAAATGGTTTGCTTTACCAATATTTTTTCTGTCAACAGAGATTGAGGAACGTTCAGTTGTGTTTCGGCAAACTGCAGTAAGGCTTTCTCATGTTTCTCAGCAGTTTGGGTTATAGCATATAACCCACGTTCAGTAAGTTGGCAACAGATGACGCTTGTTTGGAGTTGAAAGCGTCGTACCTTGTGTCTGAAGTTCATCTCAAAATTGAGGGAGGTTAAGGAGGCGCTAAATCCACCATTCCAACAATCCTTTGCTATGATCTTCCTTTAAGTAGTCTTGCAGCCACATCCAGGAAGTTTAGCTACACCTTTGACCTCAAGAATGTCTAAGCTTGGATACAACTTTGTGACCTCCTCAGACAATTCTTTGATATTCCTTTTTACTATGCTCGTCGCAGTACACAATGGTTATTTTGAGCCAGATCCTGACAGATTGGGCTGTTTGTTTCAGCAGCCATTTTCCACGGATCTAGCATCGGTCAAGCACTATTTCTCTTGTTCCAGCCCGGTGTGCACTTTGCATAGTAAACATTCTACTAAAAGCAAATCAGAGTTCATAAAGCTGAATATTCCTGCAACATCTTGTTGTAGATTCTGAAAATGTTTGTATATTATTGTCTGCAGTTTGCGCTACCGACATGCTCCATTCACCTTAATAAGCTCGCTTCAAAGAGTCAAGCAGCTGGAGTTAGCAGGCCAAAAGACATGACAATATTCTGGGTGCAGTGAACTCCAACACGAAAAAATGAATATGTGGGTCAGATTTTCTTCATTTGAACAGTTTGTCAACAACAAATGTTGCATTAGTTGAATTAAATGCAAGGGTGCCAATATTTTGACCAAGACTATACTAAAAACATCTTCCTACCATTCAGTCCATGTCACATAATGTTTAAAAAGTGGCGTTATTGTGCTGTACAAGTAGACTTATACCAAAATGGACAGTGAATTGGGCATCCTACTAATGAATATGTCAGTAATAAAACCCATTAGAGAAAGCATTAAGAGTTATCGAAGGAGTACTTTACTCAAAGGTTGAAAAATCTTTTTTTTATTTTGTGTACTTACGGAATGAAAACTAAGGTATTGGATAAGTTCATAATCAAGAAGTTTATATTAGAGCTGGGGAATATTATCGATTCTAGGATGCATCGCGATCTTGAAGTGAACGATTCTGCATCGATGCACAAAAAGAAAGAGTCAATATTTTGTTTTAATAAATACACACATTTTTTCATGTAAATAAATACTCTTAGTAAATATATAGATTTTTATAAAGCTATGCCTGGCAGAAGTAATGCTTGTGCGCCTGTCTGATGTAGATCCAACATACGATCAGACACATGGTGCAGGGAGAGCAGCTGACTGCTTAAAAATGCAGCTAGCTGCTAGAAAGCAGACGTTTGGGCACATTTCGTTGTTTTAAGGAAAACAAGCTTGATAAAGATTATGCAGTGTGCAAAACCTGTTGAGCGTGGAAGAAATACTTCGGCAACACTACAAATATAAGGAATCACATGTCCCGTTTTCACACCGCTATACCGGTGCTGTACAGCAACATCCAGAGTAACGGAGCTAATGCGTAAGCCGGGCGAGTGGTAATCACCTGCGATTCCTGGACATCCATCGCCACAGACTCCTGTGCAATGGGAACTGCTAATTTTGTTCGCGATGACTGCACAAACGAGAGGTTTTTGCTAAATGTTATTTCAGAGTGAATAAACAAATGTAGGTTTTACAAATAATTTCATTTGCATAAAAAGCAGCCTTTTAAGTTATATTATAGTCCGTGTTTTAGACCGTACATTTTCCTGTAATAAAGCCGTATATTGTAAATGTATATTTACAATGTCAAAACAAAATTCTTTAATAACTTGTAAAATAGGTTGAGAATGGGTTGATAATCTAATCTTCACCCTCTGCATTGTAATCGAAACGTGAGGTAGGTGAAGATTCACACCTCTAATATTAATATCAGCGGTTGGTCTACTACTAAAACTACATTTGGGCTGTTGAAACATGTCAAAAGAGATTATTGTAACAATCTTTTGCATGGCACATAAGGAGATGTTCTGGAGTTGGCAACACCGGCTTGTCCACTTGATTTTGGTGTCTGTCCACTCATCTTTGTCAACGAACCTTAGTATGCCACAGATCCTTTTAACCCATCAACACAATGAGGCCTCGCCCCAGAAAATGACTCTCAGGGGTGACTTGTTACTTGACCTTCTCTGCAAAAAAGGTTTGTCTCACAATACTACTATATATTATTCCTAAGCAAATTCCTGGTTACACCCAACATCAGCTGCGGTAACCTCTCGGTTTTGATAGGGTACACCATTCCATATTTTGGCGGTTATACTGGATGTGTAAGTAGTAACCACTAAATGTATTTAAACAAGCTGGTTTAGCTAAAACAACTCAATGTGGAATTGTCAAATCCTAATAATAACATGTTGTAAGAATTCAATGGCTATTTTCTCTTAATAGTTAGAACAAAACCACAACTTCCTACTACAGACAAACGATACTGAACACTGGCCATTGGGGTGGGCTTGGTGTGGATTGTCCATTAGTGGCAATTGGCCATTAATTCAAATTGCTCACATCTTACACACTGTGAAGGAGTTTAGTCCATATCAAAGGTTAAGTACCACAGCTACTGGGTTACATATAAAGCCTTTATATGACCTATATGGGTGCAATCACTTAACTTTTACAGTTAAATTAATATTTTAACAAAATAATGTTAAAGAAATGTTTATCAAACTATTTACGTGAAATGAACAAACTCTACCCTAGTGCTCTTTGAGGCTGAATGACCGTGTGGTTTGTCGTGCCATGATAAAAATAGTTGATTTCCTCTTCTGACCAACAGGCATTAACATGTGATATATGCCTAAGAGTTATCATGAGTGGGAAGTCCCTGATCGTTCCTTAGAATGGCAGATGTGACAATGTCTATCTTGTAATCCAGCTTCGTGAAAAAGCTCAATAAAACAGCCCAGTGGATCCAGAAACACGGTGATTCAAGCTAAATGAAAGCAAAAGGAGTCTTACCGCCAGTTCCCTGGGCAGCTGCTCAGCAACCTCCTTCAGTAGCGCAAGGGTAGGCTTCTTGGCAGCCAGCAGAATGAGCTCCACGTTCCTGTCCCCATGGAGCAGCAGGCCCTTGGCCAGAATACCCACCCTCATCACCCCCTTCAGCAAGCGGGCGGACTGGGTGTCCGGTCTACACAGCAAGAAGGGATGGGAAACCAGAAACACATCAGGCTTCACGCCTAGGTCCCACACAGGGAAGGGACAGAACATACATCAGGCTACACGCCTAGGGCCCACACAGAAGGGACGGAACATACATCAGGCTACACGCCTAGGGCCCACACAGGGAAGGGAC
>JACXGK010000247.1:0-33417 GCA_016801125.1 Novumbra hubbsi
ACCAAGACCCTGCACTACACAGACTGGAACCAAGACCCTGCACTACACAGACTGGAACCAAGACCCTGCACTACACAGACTGGAACCAAGACCCTGCACTACACAGACTGGAACCAAGACCCTGCACTACACAGACGGGCACCAAGACCCTTCACTACACAGACTGGCACCAAGACCCTTCACTACACAGACTGGAACCAAGACCCTGCACTACACAGACTGGCACAAAGACAATAAACTACACAGACTGGCACAAAGACAGTTCACTACACAGACTGGAACCAAGACCCTGCACTACACAGACTGGAACCAAGACCCTGCACTACACAGACTGGCACCAAGACCGTGCACTACACAGACTGGCACCAAGACCCTGCACTACACAGACGGGCACCAAGACCCTGCACTACACAGACTGGAACCAAAACCCTGCACTACACAGACTGGCACAAAGACAATTCACTACAAGACTGGCACAAAGACCCTGCACTACACAGACTGGCAGAGAGACAATTCACTACACAGACTGGCACAAAGACCCTGCACTACACAGATGGGCACCAGCTGGCCGACAACTTCTTCTCCGTACACAGCTAGAAGGCAGATAGGTAAAGTCTGGTTTGTCACTGATCCTTTAGACCAAGCAAGAGAAAGCGAGAGAGAAAGAGCGTTAGACAGAGAATACAGACCGGTGGGTACAGAGAGACAAATAGATAGAGATAAAAATAAATTGATTTAGAGATGAAGAAAAGCATAGAGCGAACAGACTGTCCAGACACCAAAAGAGGCTACAAACAGAGACGCTGGTCGGGCCATGCTAATGAGGGCCGACAGAAGCCCTCCCCAGTCGCTAGCCCTGAATCACGCCTGATTAGCCTAGTCTGGGTGGAATGATATGATGTGGGTCACCCTGCAGGCAGAATGTGGAGGGGGGACCGAACTGGATTGTCTAGCATCCTGGCACCTCAAGATGGGACTGGAAATGGTCTGGCTGGAGCTATCGGGCCTCCACCTCGGCCATTTCTGTCCTCACTACGCCTTCCCTTCACCCGCCTCCTTCAGACTAGTGGTTGAGGTGGACATGGAGGAAGGAAGGAAGCTGTTTAGCATTCTGGGGACATCGCTTTGTCACTGTTACCATCTTTCTGACCTTCACCGGGTATCAAGTCGTGTCAGATCGGTGGTGACTGGGGAGACCGGCTGGTTGCCATGGACCAATGAGAGTGTTGTCCAGCCCTCTCTGGTCATCTGAACAGGCCCTGGCTGAGAAGGTGGGAGAACATGACACTGTCCCTTTGTGTGATGCCTCCCACTGTCCTCCATCCTCCGTCAGGATGACCTGTCCATCCTTCACCCTCTGTCAGGATGTCATGTCTCTCCTCCACCCTCTATCATTTCTCTATATAAACTGCTCTGCCTCCTCTTTGCTGTCTTGGAGTGGCAGTTTCGGTAATCAGTGTAAAAACACAGTGAGTCATCCTATCTCACCTGGGGGCCAGAGCACATGCACGCACACGCACACACGCACATAGACACACACACACACACACACACTAACAAAAGGAATAGCACACAACACACTTGCATACAAAACACTTACATAAAAAGAGATTTCAGAAAAACACACATAACCAGCCCACATTACACACAGCCTTTCAATAAACGCACAACCCAGAATCTACGATAATGCACAGCAGAATAGAAAAGCTGCCAATTGTACTCATACAGTTCCCAAACTTGACATGTATGCAAAGGCAGATTATATGTCCAAATACAGTAAAACATAGTATTACCGAAATCAAGTTTCCACTGTTTGAAGAAATAAAAACACACCAGGAACATCAACATAGAACACCCAGACACGCAAGCACACCCAGCAGCACTAGCTGTTGACCAAGATGCTGCAGGTTGGTGTTATTAAAGGTTTGATCAGACTGAAGGGTTGTTCACATTGCAGGTTGGTCAGGATACAGCTTGGTCAGCCTACAAGGTTTGTCAGGATACAAGGATGTCAGGATACAAGGATGTCAGGATACAAGGATGTCAGGATACAAGGATGTCAGGATACAAGGATGTCAGGATACAGGTTGGTCAGACTACAGGTTGGTCAGACTACAGGTTGGTCAGACTACAGGTTGGTCATGATACAAGGATGTCAGGATACAGGTTGGTCAGACTACAGGGCCGGTCAGACTACAGGTTGGTCAGACTAGAGGTTGGTCAGACTAGAGGTTGGTCAGGCTACAGGGCTGGTCAGGATACAGGCTGGTCAGGCTACAGGACTGGTCAGACTACAGGGCTGGTCAGGATACAGGCTGGTCAGACTACAGGGCTGGTCAGACTACAGGGCTGGTCAGGATACAGGTTAGTCAGACTACAGGGCCATAATCAGGTTATGGCCGTAACCACGGCACAAACAACACCTCTCTACTCTCACACTCTTCCTCTCTATTGCTTTTCCTCCAGTAAAAAGGGCCCTTTTGTAATAGGAAGCATTTGTATAACTAAGTGGTATATCAGAAAACATAAAAATAAAATGAATAATAAATAAAAGTTCAACAAAAATGACTAAGCAAACATTGCACACAAAAGGATTATAAATCTTGGCTGTGTACGCTGCTTTAACACTCTCCTCCTTGTCCTCCATCAGTAATAAGAGACCAAACAACAGGAGCACTGCAGTCTAGACACAAACACCTGGCCCCATTCATCCATGGAAAACAGCACACCACCAAAACAACGAAGACCCCTACCGAACAGCATTACCACAGACCCCCCGACCTCAGATCACAGACACCCCCTGCCTCCAAATTCTCGCATCCACCATTCACCCACCCCTCAGTCTCTGCAATAGCAGTGGTCCCAAACCACAGCTCTAGGGTTGGAACAGGTTACCATAACCGCCAATTACAACCGTTATGGTCAGAAAGAACAAAGTCTGACACAGAATCAGTCAACTGCACCTTATCCATTGCATACACTTTTTGCCATTTCACACACATACACACACCGAAACCCTCCCAGCTGCTCATGAAGAAATGTTTCATTACTGTCATTGCTATCTAATCTTTTACACATTGGCAGATCTGCTGAAACTTCAGCTAGCTCAACTTACTGTTGGCTAACATGGTTTAGGTCAACCCAAATGCAGTGTGTATCCATGGGTATGTGTCAATGTGTGTGTGTGTGTGTGTGTGTGTGTGATGCCTCAGGCCCAGATGGAAGGTTAAAAAGACAGCGCTTATACCTCCTACACTGACCCAACATGGTGATCTTAGATGTCCAGTCCTCCAGTACCACCAACATCACACATCTTTACTGAAGCTATGAAGGAGCAAACCTCATTCAGCTACCCCTGAAACCCTCAAGCTGAATTGACCATCTTTGCCGTTACTGGAGGAAGAGACCAGGGATCCACAAAAATAAAGTTCAGACTAACAATTAACAAGCCTTTAAAACAGGAGACTTGTAATAAAATCCCCAGAGGGACCAACAATCACTTTGAAGGACCTACAGAGTTCAGTGGCTGAAAATAATGATGCACCAGTCAATTATATGAAGAGCCTCAGATACACAGAGGACAATAAAGGGAAATACGGCAAGACAACCTGCGTCAATCTGCAAAAAACCTATGCCTATGTGGAAATGTACCTTTCAGCAAGACAATGATCTCAAGTACGAGGCCAAAGAAACATTGGATTGGCTTAGGAACAAAAAAGTGAATGTCCTATTGCGGCCCAGTAAAGGTCCTGATCTCAATCCCCATAAAGAACATCTGGCACTATTTGAAAGCCAACCTGAACAACGTAGAAATGGACATTGTCGACGTTGATACTGAAATTCCAATTACAAATTCATGACACGGCATCACCAGAAACTCTCACTCTCTGATATACCCAACCTTTCATTAAGATACAGCTACAATCTCACCCTCTCTGCCACACAACAAGTGCCTTGGTGTGTGCTGGCACGCAAGCTTAAGTTAACGCGTCCACGCATGTCAGCCTTTGGTCTGTCGCTGCATAGGCATCTTGGCGGCCAGACAGCTCAGCGTGTTCACATTTGCTGAGGTGCCTTCAGTGATGACTAAGTGAAATGCCAGGCCTCACCTCATGTTCCACCGGAGGTCCCAGAACCGCATCAACCTATCTTGCTGCGCCCTGATGGGATGTGCTGCGGACTGTTCTTTGTTGATGCTGGTTTGTGCTTAGCCGGTTTGTTATGTTGTCACGAGTTGTCACATGTTGATTTGATGTTGGTTCGTACTGTCTCGATCGGTAGATATGATGCTGTGTTTTTTTGCGGTTGCTCTGTTGTGGTATTCGTTCTTATTTCATAATGTATTATTGGTTGGGGTTTTATAACACCACAAGCCGTCTATTGGTCGTATGAACTGCAGTCGTTTTTGGATGTTTCTACAAGGCTACTGACTGGGTTTTGAGAAGTGCTTCGTCGGATGTCTGACTGTTCGGTCCTGCTGAGATGTGCTTGCTGGCTATTCCACTGTTGACATCTTGACAGGCAGACACGGCTGGGTAAGACCCCCATGACCTCAGCAGGAGCAGCCAGACAAACAGACGTCGAATGAACCGACACACTGGCAGAAATGTGTTGTTTGTCTGAATTGCAACAGCGGACTACAACAATGGACCACTGCGCCTGTTTCCTTAACGTCTCGATACACTGCACCCTCTACAGACAATGGCAGACGACAAGCGGCTGGAACGGACAGACAGAGAGACGGGAGGAGGCGAGGAGGGGGGGGGGTTCGGGAAAAGGAGAAGACAAAATGACAGCACGGCAGACAGAACGCATGGCATAGAGACCAGGGGTGGGGGATATGGTGTGGGGGTTGAGGCGTGTTACCTTTCGGGGGACGAGGATTTCTCCGAGTTCACGGACATGAGCGGTGCCTGTTAGCCGCTCGCTCGCCGAGGGACGACTGAGAGGAGCTAAGGAACGACAAACAGTCTCTCTTTTCTTGGCTTCTGCCTCTCTGCCTTAGTCCGGTGCCGTGTGTCTGTGAAGGGGGGGGGGGGGCTGACTCCCCTCCTCCTCTCTGTCCTCCTGCCTCTCACGCTTGCTCGAAGGAGACCCGAGGATGGAGGACAATGCTTCGAAAAAGGAGGAGAAGAAAAAAGCCGCTGTGGGCTGGCAGGGCACGGATCTAACTGCGCGTGAAGCGAGACGCCCCTCCTCAGATCTGCTTCCTTCCTTTACAACCTCTCTCTCTCTCTCACTTTCCCTTTTTCAGAGGCAGCCCTTTTTCCTCTGTCCTTCCGTCCGTCCTCTGTGTTCCTGGGTCAGTTCTCTTAAACCGGTAATGAAATGGAAACACGCTCCCACACACGCAGTCTCAGTGTCAATCTCTCTCTACTCCTCCTTCTCTCTCTCTCTCTCTCTCGGTCTGTCTGTCTCTCTCTCTCTGTGTCTCTCCAACGGCAGCAGTGCAGTAGCTGGCTCCAGCAGGCCTTCTGCAGCTCTGCACAACAACAGAGCCCTGAGCAAGCCGGAACAAACCACTGCCTTACAGAGAGAGGGGGGTGGGAGGACTGGGACAAATAAAATAAAAAACAGACTTCTCCTTGAGGCTCTCCGCTCCTCCCCCCCCCCAATCCCTGTGTGGACCTGTCCTCCCTCCTCCCGCCTCTCCCTTATTACGACATCCTGTATCTCAGGGCAACGCCGCACAGATCTGACTCCCCCCCCAACCTATCTGCCATCCTTCTCTCCTCCCACATCCTCCCGTTTTCTCCTGGCCTCTCCGGTCTGCCTGGGTGGTTGACACGGGTGCTCCCATTCACCCTTCTCCCCGTACGGTGTGTCCGTCCCGGCAGACGGGTCTGTTTCTCCATGGCTGAACAGCGGAGACAGCCAGGGGGCGTGGCATGGTGGAGGTCCTCTCTACTGTCCTCCCCCATCTCTCCCACTCGCTGCCTCAGTCTGACCTCGATATTGTTGTTTGTTAGTCAGCCTCCGCTTGCTGCACACGGTGGAATTACGAAGAGCGGGTCGGTGTGTCTGTGTGTGTAGTGTCTGAACACGCACAGCACCCCCCCCAACCACACACACACACACACAACCCACCCCCGCAGCAAACACTCTCACACATGCCCCTCAATGGATTCCATGCCCAATGGATCTCCCAAGGCGTCTCAAGAAATGAGAAGACTTGGGTCGGGGTGGGGGACATGGATTTTTACAGCGCATGAAAAGTCTTTCCGGGAGGCTTTTTCGCCCCGGGTGTGAAAGGACCGTTAGCAGTTTGTGGGTATGGAATGGCGCTCTGAGGAAGGACTACATAGGAAAACTTGACTTGAGATCCATATCTGTGGGCACGTCTGGCTCTGACACTGGAGTCGACACGCTCTGATACGAATCGGAGACACATGATGCAAACACACACACGAGCAACCATCAACAGCGGTCCTTGTTTCATGTGACTGCAGGCCATTGGGGGGTGACACTTGGTCACCGTGGTAACTTCCAACTGAGCGTCAGTGGATTACTATTAACCCCCCCCCCGGCCTGAACATGGTATGCTCCACATTAAAACAGTGGAGGGGGCTGAGACTAAAGAACCAACAACCATTTTCAAGAGAGACTCCTCCTTACACAACTGTCACACGTCAGTCACATAAATACACGCCCACGACACCTGCCCTGTAGGACATGCACCCAAGCAGACACAAACAGAAAGGATACCGGATGTTTGTCCATGTCTTTCAGAAAGACGCAAGCCCTAGTTGGAGCGCTGGTGAGAAAGAGAGGAGCACAGGAGGAGGATGAGAGGAGCAGTCTCTTAGCTACGGGGGGTGGGGGTTCAGTCTCACTGGCTGTGGTATTTTGGGAGGCAGTATTGAGGCTGCTGGGGGCTATCTTTAAGCGGCCTACTTCTCTCGCCGGCTGGTGGTACAGAGAGAAAAGAAAGACAGATCGGGAACATAGAGAGAATGAGAATGTGAAAAAAGATGGGGAGGAATGATAGACAGGGGAGAAAGAGAGAAAGGAAGGGCCAGGGAGAGAGGAGAAACAATCCAGACATAAACAAAGAATAGTTTTTTGTATAGAAAACTGTTCTACTGTAGTTCATGATATTATTAAGAACGATCACATTGTGCCTACTCTAGAAGTGCAGCTGATCTAGAATAACATTAAGTTGTGTGTGCAGTGTTGTTTCTCAGTGACTATGTCACGTGGATTCATAAGTCAAAATCGTTGTCGCTAACGGGATAACGTTACTGTTGTAAACCATGTTGAAGTGACCTTCCACTGACCCTACATTAATGGCAGTTTGTTTTCCTGATTTCGTGGCTTTGTGTGCAGAAGCTGGTATGCCACAACAAATGTGCTCAGGCACTGCAGACACAGGAGCACGCTGCCAGACACCCAGAGCTCCTCCAACAGGTCTACGTCTGGCTAAACATCAGCTAACGCTTAGTTCCGGCAGCTTCTATTGCCTGACATAAAAGTTAATTGCATCGAAGTGCAGTAGGGGCTGGCCAAAACAAAGGCATGTGTGTCTCCTCTACAATAGCATGTGTATAATCACTATGGTCTGTGCTCACTATCCGGAGGTTGGCATTTGTTACTAGCTATCAACGAATTTGTTTAAAAAATAGTTTTTCACACATTTCACACTACACAATATAAGGCTCAATTGACTATATCCCAACCCGAAACAGACAACCAGTGTGTGTTAGCAGCAGGAGGAGACAGACTGACCTCTGATTATCCTAGATGTGACTTGGAGTGGTACTCCCTCCATCATCATATCAGAACACTATAGGGGCCTTTGGATCCATGCCATCTAACACACCGCCTGTCTAGTTGGTGGGCAACATCTTGTTTCCTCAGGGACGTTAGGTAAGCAGCTGGCCTTCGGTCTCCTCACCCGTCCTTGGTACACCAGGAAACACACTGCGGACATCGACGATGTGTCCAAATCCCTTTCGCCACACACAAGTATTCACACGCAGCTGGTGGAGCAGTGCGTGTCTCATTGGCTAAGTGGTGTGCGTTAAATTAACGAATGAATGCCGACAACCTTTGACCTGTCCC
Source organism: Novumbra hubbsi (assembly GCA_016801125.1). Classification (NCBI taxonomy): domain Eukaryota; kingdom Metazoa; phylum Chordata; class Actinopteri; order Esociformes; family Umbridae; genus Novumbra; species Novumbra hubbsi. The sequence goes on from JACXGK010000247.1 coordinate 8,062, forward strand.
ACCCCTCACTCTGAGACTTCACATAACAGGAGCAATTAATCTGACCCATTACCACAACTTGACACAAAATGGATACCACATCCACAGTTTCAACCCTACCTTACAGCCATTACAGCTGCTCGCCCTATTACCATTTTACCACATAGCATGACAAGTGTGCAACCAACAACACAACAAACAGCAACAATACCAAACACGTGTAACACAATAAAAGAAAACATCAGCATTGCCAACAACAACACATTCAGTGTTTGCATGTGTCTTGCATGGCCGGAATGAAGAAGCACAACACAAAGCCTCTGTCCCCCAGCCAACAACAGCACACAACCGGATCAAATAGGATGATGACAGGGCCCTCTGGTGTTCACTGATATGACCGCACCAGCGAACCTGGGGTTATTTGGTCCAAACAGAGGTGATATTATCTGCAGTACAACGTCGCAAGTGTAGGAGAACGACCTGACATGCGTTTTCGACATTTACAATGTAGCACACAACCTATGCTGACCGCAGACCTACAACAAGAACAGGTGGGTCTTCCAGCTAACGGAAGTACATCTGCCTGAGAAAGCGGACAAGCTTTCATTGGTTGTAGTCTAATAAAACCGCTGTGCCAGCATACAATAGTTTTACACAATCCCAATTGTTCTGATCAGCTGTGAATGTAATTTGATTACAGTCTTCCTCACAGAGCAGACTCACACTACCATTGGCCCTGACGGGAGACAACTGACCCAGTCTAAGTCATCTAATCTACAACATAGTTGTAAGTGATATGACCAACCTTTTTGTAAAGAATTGCGTGATGAGTGAGGGAGAGTGATGAGCGAAAGAGAGTGATTAGCGAGGGAGAGTGATGAGCGAAAGAGAGTGATGAGCGAAAGAGAGTGATGAGCGAAAGAGAGTGATGAGCGAGGGAGAGTGATGAGCGAGGGAGAGTGATGAGCGAGGGAGAGTGATGAGCGAGGGAGAGTGATGAGCGAGGGAGAGTGATGAGCGAGGGAGAGTGATGAGCGAGGGAGAGTGATGAGCGAGGGAGAGTGATGAGCGAGGGAGAGTGATGAGCAAAAGAGAGTGATGAGCGAAAGAGAGTGATGAGCAAGGGAGAGTGTTAACAATGTGAACTGAATGTGTCACACACACACACACACACATAGGGATTAGCATGTCAGCTTTGGCAGGCAGATAAGGCTAATTAGACAAATAACATTCCACCCCCTTCTTGGTGAAGGTCCACTCTCACGAAAACGTTTAGAATATCGCTTGTTACGAACAGTGTAAGACCAACAGCTGCTAAATGATCTATAATATATCATAGTTGTGACATTATTATGAACTGTTTTTGAGCCACATAGAAGAGAGATGTACTTCCATTAATAGAATAATTCGGAGGGTAGGCTTATCTGCCAGCTTGACTAATCCCTGAACCCAATAATAACTAACGATTGGTCTAACAGTCAGAATCAGCCAACTCTTAGAGCTGTGATACTAACCCAAAATTTTCACTCACATGCTTTGGGCATCTTCTATTCTCCACCTAGAATATCAAAACCTCTCATGATCAGATTTCTGTTCTGAAACAATGGAGAACCCAAGGGGGAAGAGGAAAGTGTTCCAACAACATAAACAGGAAGGAACCGCCGTGATATGGGGAGAGGAACATTTAGAAGTCACTCACAAAAGATTTTGGAGGCATCTTCTGCGGCATTTGTAAAATACCAAAGCAGTGTTTAACAATACTGATGTATTTTAAGTCTTGTGCTTTAACATTAACCGTCAGCAGGGGGCAGGAGAGTGAACGTGACTGAATAGGAACAGAAAGGCATGACCTACTGCCTCTCTCCCTCTAGCCTTGATGGCCTGGCCTGCCGGCTGGAACTAGTCTGCAGCTCAGATATGTTATGAAAGAGGTGTGGTAAAAAGTCCCAGAATCCTCTAGGTTAAACCGCTGGTCTTACATTGTATCTTCCCATACATATTGTTTGGTTGATTCCTAGGTCACATTGCTCATGTCCAGTTAGTTCACAGTAACACAATCCTGCCTGGTTTTACAAAACAGTACGTAAAATCATTTCTCAAAATCTATAAAAAGCCAGCCCTAGTCATTAGGCATTCATGTGGATTAAATTGATAGGCTAGCCACTAGAGCTACAACACTCCAACCCGGGCCTTTTTTTCTTAAGGGAATTGGTCGTAATCTGAGAATCCTCATAATCAGCATCCAAAATACGGGTTAATCTATTTACCAACAGAACACCACATGCACTAACCATCAACACCTCATTACAGAACTTCACACATCTATAAAACCTGATGTAGAGGAGGGGGATTGTCTTCAGGAGGTTGTCCTAACTACCTGAACCACTGCTGGGACATAATCCACTAATGGTGTTGCAGGCTATTCTGCACCCCGTTTATTTCACACCACTCCTTAAAGCGGTCCACCTGAGAAAGATAAAGACTGTCCTGTTATTCTGAGCATTATACTGCCGTACTATGACCCTCATTTGACCCTGTCTGGATGAAACAAAGATAATGCTAACTGGGTAGCTATAGCTACATGTCAAGCTAGCTAATGCATGTCTCATGACAACAGTTCACTTTGTTTGCAAAGGTTTCAAGTTAAACTTGTTATGACATCTTTCTGTTGACAACCAGTGTACTCGCTGTAATCTCATATTACCATAGCCCACGTGATGGAAGTTAGTGGGTTGTGGTGGATTATGTGCTTTGTTTTGGCTTTTATGGGCCTAACTGTGAATTGAAGACAAACATCATTAATGCGGTTTCTCCACAACATAAGGGAACTGGTAATGTCCTACAGGTTTTACTTGTGATGACTCATTTTGATGTTTGGAAAAACATGGCTGCACATGGCTGTGATTAACCATGTTTTATGAAACAGTATCAGTCAAAGGTTTGGACACACCTACTCAGATAATTTTCCACACTGTGAAATAATAGTAAAGACATCAAAACTATGAAATAACACATATGGAATAGTGTAGTATCCAAACAAAATATATTCAATCATACAGAATCAACACTATAGATCATTCAAAGCACCCACTCTTTGCCTTGATGAAAGCTTTGCTTTGCTGTCATCAAGGTCAACCACTATGGAAGATTCTTGCTGCGGCCAAGACACATGACAAATGGACATTAAAAAAGTAAAAATCTGTCCAAATTTCAAGACACAGAGTCTGTGTTCAGAGGATCTTTGCATATGTGGTTCCCACCATGAAGCTTGAAGGAGGTGCTGTGATGGTGTGGGGGTGTTTTTCAGGTGACACTGTCGTGACTTATTTAGAATCCAAGGCACATTCAACCAGCATAGCTACCTCAGCATTCGGCAGAGATTTGGCATCCCATCTGGTTTGAGCTTAGTGGGACTATCATTTGTTTTTCAACAGGACAATAAATAAAACCCTGTGTAAGGGCTATTTGACCAAGGAATGACAGTGCTCCATCAGATGACCTGGCCTCCATAATTACCTGACGTAAACCCAACTGAGATGGTTTGGGATGAGTTGGACAGTGGAAAGGAAAAGCCGATGTGCTCAAAATAAGTGGGGACCTCTTCAACGCTGTTGGAAAAAGCATTTTAGGTGATTGCCTGGTTGTAAGAATGCCACTAGTGTGCAGAGCCATCATCAAGGCAAAGTGTGGCTACTTTCAAGAATGTAAAATCTAAGTGTATTTGATTTGTTTAACACTTCTTTGGTTACTAAATTATTACTAAGTTATTAAATCATTTTGATGTTTTCACTGTTATTCTACAATGTGGAAAACGTTTTTTTTTTTTTAATACCCTTGAGTAGGTATGCCCAAATGTTTCACTGGTCCTGTATATCATATGTTTTTTGCAGACTTATCTTATTTTGGCTTGACACTATGCAATCTTGGATTTCAATAAATTGCTAAGTGGTTTAAGTACAACCCGGTTTGAACGCTGTGTAAAAAAAACACAATGCCATGATGTGGAAATCATTGAACATTTTACAAAAACAACATATCAAATGTTGAACCTGAGAAATTGTTTTTGTAAAAAAAACACCTCTTCTTATTCTCTGTTAGCGTTTGGGAACAGAGGAGACCAATTGCTGTAGTTTTAAATGCAAAATGTTTTCCCATTCTTTTTTTATGCAGGATTTCAGCTGTTCAACAGTTCGGGGATGTATTTTTCATTTTATAAATGTTTTAAATGAGTGACAGGTCTAGACTGCAGACAGGCCAGTTTAGCAGTTTATTTTTATTAAATATAAAGCTATTATATATAAATGATTTGCACATCATCAGATTCTGCTTTTATTTGCATTTTATTCAGTGTCCAAATTTTGGAGGAAATGGGATTCTATAAATTCTCCACTTTGATTTAATAGGGAATTTAAGTACTGAACAGGATTTCACAATTAACTTAAGAAAGTTGTGTGAGTTTCCCTCACATCTTTTTTGCAGATAAGAGATTTGTCAATTATTAATTTATTTTCTACGCACAAACAACCTGGCAGACCAAGGAAGGACAAAGTGGATGACCAAACAAACTACTGACCAACAAATCAATAACACAATCCAGGAGAAGTAATGGATCTGTCAACTACTACGATCTCAAGAAGGACTTACAAGCAGAAGTGAAGAGGACACATTGCAGGGTCCAAATTACAAGTACATCAGATTATAGTTTGCTTAAAAAAGTGTCTGCACAATTGAGGAATAAGGAATTGTGAAGAGATGTGACAAAGACAAACATATAGCTAAATTATGACCAAGAAAACTTGCAAAAGAATAAGGAACTGCCCAAGATTCATATATCCATATATATAATCCCTATATATTACTAATTGACTTTGAATATCAACATGAGATCAGTGCTATTATGTCAAATATCATCATATTCCCAGCGCTATTAAATTTCCTTCAGAAAGTATTCACACCCTTTCACTTTTCAATTTGAGGGATTGTATATAACATGTTCCTTTTTTTGAATGTATTTAAATAAATTGGCACAACTTTGTAAAAAAACATGGTTTTGGTTATGGTATATTCCATTGAGATTCCATTGCAATCACAGAAAACATCTTAGAAATTGTATTTATCTCTCCTACTGTGTTCGGGTCAAATTTGACCTGTGGACAGAAGGGGCGTCAGCACTTTTTCAACATAATAGGAGGGTTAAGGTTAAGTTAGGAACCAAAGTAAGAAAATCACCTGCCGAAACGACAAATATTGCCTGAGAAAATAAACAAGACATCTCGCTGTTCAACGGATTTGAACTTGCAAGCATTGGAAAGTCGGTTGCGTTTCTGTCCCACCCACCAGCCACAACGCCTCCCCCTCCCACTACCTCCCTCCAGCATTCTCCCCCCCCACTTAACGACCGTACATGAGACTCACATGGCAGGCTCTCTGTAGTGCTGTGACGGTTTGATTCATGAAGCCAGGCCTCCGTAATAAATGAAGCATCATTGGTCGAGCAAATCTGTCCAGCTGGGATCGAAGTCCTGAGATTCTCTCTCTCTCTCTCTCTCTCTCTCTCTCTCTCACACATATGTATATAAAATGTACTGAGTTTACCCCAAGCAATAATAATAATAGGCTTACATCATAGATATTTGCTAAATGTTAGGGTTGAACAGATGGTGAAGACTTTTGGAGTTTGGGCTGCAGCAATGATATCCAGCTAGCACAAAATCTTTGGTTTGCACTCCTGAGAACATTTTGTTACCTAACTGCTTCAATATGCTAAACCAAACACAGGCCGATTCACTAGCCTGCTGCCATCTTCAATCTGTTGGAAAAAAATCAATTAGGTATACTTTGCAATGTGTAGAGACATCAATCAAACTGCATTGGCCTAATACAGAGACTTCCATTACAGCAGTACACCGGTAGAGAGATGGTTTATTCTACATGATTCCTAACATTCATATAAAATAATATTACTTGCATTACTGCTCTAGCCCGTCGCTATTGGATGGAATGAAACCACAATTCACCCAGGGTTTCATATGTAAAATCATAGACTTAGTTGGGAAGGAGGATGAGTGTTTTCTGTTGATGATTGGCTATTTTTGGATGGGGCTGTTCATGTAGGAGGTGTGAGTAGGTGTAGCCATCATTCAATTCTGTTGGTTTACAAGTCCTGAACTGCATACAGGTATAACAGTTGTAAGCGCCATAATAATTCTGCCAGCTTTGACGAGGAAAGGTTGATTTCATGACTCAGTCTCCAGGCGGTTGTGTCCAGGGTGAGTGACATTATGTACTGGCCTACACAGTGTGGGAATGATTGGTGAAATAGTGTTACTAAGTTACTGACAGGCTTGGGGAAAAAGAAGCACACAAGAAGCAGCTGAAGTGGGATTAAACGAGTTGTGATGGAATAAAACGGAGGCAACTTAACAGATGCAGACAGAAGGGAATGTGAAACATAATGTGAACAATAAAATGCTTTATTGAAGGACCATTCCAGGATACACTGTATCTACTCATCCTAAATGCACACAACGCATGTACACACACATACAGCTGTCACTATCACTACAGTCAGTAGCACTCCCCCTGTCTGTCAGTTTGTGTGTGTGTGACAAGACTCTGCTCCTTTCTGCCCAATTCTATTGCAGTTGATGACCAGTGACAGAAGCCTCTATTCCTCCCAGTTTGGTTGCGTTCCGTAGGCTGTGTGGGGCCAGTCTGATGTCAATCAAATAGGCAATGGCTGGGGTGATGGGTGGGTGTAACCATCTGGGGGCGAGGGAGTTGGACATAGCGGTCTTCTTTATTATAGCATATAGGAGACGTCTGCCTGGCAGGGTTATTCTATATTGTTTTGGCCCCTTATGATTTTATGCTAGACAAGCATCCTGGCTGCAATAAAGATGTAGAGATTCTCTCTATCAGCTTTAGACAAACACACAGATACACACCTAGAGAAGCAGACAAGCAGGAAGTACAAAGTGGCCTGCGTTGCTATGTCAGCTGAGTACATGTGTTTGTTGTGGTTTCCAGCTGAAAGCATGTCTCTAGATCGCTTACAACAGCAAAGCAACCACACTCATACACGAAGGCCAAAAGGGGAATATGTGTTTAATTTTGGATGTCCTCTTAGAGCTTTATCAAGAATTATGAAAGGCACACATTGTGAATAGACCCCATTTGAATCAGCTGAAAGTCATGTTTTGCATGGTGTTATTTTGCAAAGATATTATTTACAGCAATGATAAGATACATTGTTTTAGAATACATGTGTTTACTCATTGAGGCCTTGCTAGAAAAAACACTGGAATTCAATGGTTGTCGATTGTACATGCTTGACACCGATTTGTGTCATACTTTTGTGAACGTATCCTGACATTTTCCGGCACTTTCCACATCCGCGCTTGTGGGCAGAACCTTGGTGTGGTATCACCTAATTGACGTCAGTGACTACACCGTGACGTCGATCCAATAGCATCCTGCCATGAAGCTTCTGCTCTCTCCCCAGACCAATTCGCAAACATTTTACAGACCCACTGCACCGCTGCGCACACACGGTCAAAAACCGGCTCATGCACCACGGTTGACAGGCAGAGCACAGTTCACACACCCATATTCCACACTAGACGCACTCAGGAAGAGTCAAGCTACACACAGTTCCTATAGGCTCAGATTTATAAAAGGCGCCAGCACGCCAACAACGCTATTCGATCCGAGTGCTAGTCCGTCGCTGGTGCTGTCATTACTGCAATGAGGCAAAGATAGGCTGTAACATCTGTCCGTTCTTATTTGCAACCCCAATTCGGGGCTTACACTTAGCATCAGCTAAAGCAGCCAAATCGACGTCAGTTGAACTACTCCAGAGATACAGACATTACTGGTTTATTGAGTTAGAAATCTTCCGCATGTATTTCATGTCTGTATGTTCAAAATACCCTCCGCAGGCACAAGATATCAATAGACCACACACTGCCCCGACCGTCGTTGCCATTGGCAACTTCCAACACCACTGTTGGACCGCCCAGAGCTGGACACGAGCCGTAGAGGCGAGCCCAAGCTCCAGTTCTCATGCCAGCACCTGCACTGTGTGCCATACAAGCCCCAAAACAGACTTTCCACCATATGTCGCTTTCGCACAGGTCACTCAGCCAGGACCTAGCACACAAAACACAACAAACCAGCATAGCACATTACAAACACTACTCCATGCCCACTCCTCTCCGACTGCTTCTCTACTAAGCTTACCTTTTTCCGTGGGCTGCCTTGTCTTTTTTCCCCTTCGGCCTTCTCTTTCGGGCCTGGATGGCCATCACTAGAAGAGATTAGATTCATGTAGAGGTAAGTCCAAGCACGGGCAGGGTGAGAGAAAGAACAAAACATCAGTGTTAAGAAATTGCTGTCCGGTCCAACCATCGTTTGTTTACCCAAAATGTGAAAACCAGTAGGTGCGTAATTTCGGCACCGCTACTCAAAACCAACTAAAGCTGTCTCGGGTGGAATATTTGAAGAATATAGGAGAGATTTACATACCTTTCCTGGAGCTCATGATGTTTTCCTCCAAACCCTCAGCAGCAGCGGCAGCAGCCGGGATCTCTCGCTCTTCAGCCTTACCTCCGGAGAACGCGCACTCCCTCTGTCGTTTGGAGTAGGAGGCAGGCTCGCGCACTAGCAAAGGGGCTCTTTGCTACATGGCCGCACAACCAGTCACAGGTGAGCAGGCAGTAGCGCCTAAAGAACCCACAACAAAAAGACGAAATCCTTCTCTCGTCAACTATACAAATTGTATTATATTTAACTACTTCTGATGTATTGAACTTTGAATTATGTATCCTTCCTGGTTTCTTATTTCTCACCACCCCAAAGCGCCATAGCTCATTTGTCATGCTATTTACGCTAACTGGGGCATACATTTAGTGAGAGTGAAACGCTGTCTAATATAAAGAACTTGCCTTTCAAAGGGCAGATAATGGTCAGATAGACCTGGTTAGGTCATGGATTACAAATATCACTTTTTTAAAAAGCCTACATTTATAGCCTACTGCACATACTAGATATAACAAATATATACAGGCCTATCAGGAATGGGCAAACTAATTTGCATATTAGTTTCCCTATTTAGAAATTACAATACTTAATACGTAGTCCCCCATTTCAAGACACCAATTGAGACAGATTCATATTCAGTCTCTAAATTAAGAAAATGAAATAACAAATGGAATAATGAGACCCATTAACCCCACCAGCCACTGGGTACTTCTGCTGGTGATGCAATGCCTGTATTAAAGCCATTTTCCAATGTTATTTATTTTGAAGTATATGCATGTTCAATTTAAAAATGTACTTTTAGTTGGTCTTGAAAAAACCCTAATTGCTATAGGTGTGAAAGAATTTGCTGGTGCTTTGGCAGAGATAATGTTTAATTATGCTGCTGTGGTTTAAATCATCAGCATTTACATCATCAATGAAGACAAGCGAACCAGTAAACAAACGGCAGCCATTCAGTCCCAAACCATTCCACACACTAACACCTGAAGATTGTTCCTCATCTGTCCGGCTTTCATCATTATTCTGAGCCTACTTTGGTCATCCATTGTATACTTTGCTTTGCCTTCCAAATATTTTTATTGAATATCGTTTCTGGTCAGGTTTGGTTTGTTATTATTTTCTAATCTAACAGAACATAAACTTCATATCAATTGTTTTATTTACAATCCATACGTTTTCAATATTCGTACAAAGAAAAAAATTCTCCCTAACAATAATATGAAGGCCATTGTCTATCCAAACCTTCTGAAAGATAAGCGAGATCATTTTTGATTGACATGCCCTTTAGCCAATAAGGGTTGATATGGGCGGGATTCAGGGGTTGACCAGTTCCGGATTCACACACGCTGCACGTGTTTACGAATACTGTGTACTTCTCTGTGCACGCTCAACGGAAGCTCTGCACAAGTAGGTAAACCAGATTTAAAACATGGGAATAACCTAATGTCAGTGTTCCATATTGAGTTAATCTAATATTAATGGCTTGTCCTGTCTAAACGTTTTTGTTCGTCAGCAAGAAATAACGTTAGGGTTTACTCGTGATGTACTAGCACGCTAGCCATCTAGTTAAAGTTACTGTGGTAATCTAGCTAGCCAGTTGACGATGCCGTCAACTAAAAATGGCATCTGTTTACATTTAGTGAGACGAGTCATAACCATCTGCCATTAAGTTTACAGTTTTCTAGTTGAATTGAACGGGGCTCTGATCATTTTAGCGTACTAGGTCGCCAGAGTGTAGTACTGTAGTTCTTTTTTTTTTACGGTGCCTAGCGCTCTGCATGAATTACTGCCCGCTACAGCACGCTGTTTCAGGGAAAAAAAACAGGTAGTAATTAGTTAATCACGGTTATCAACATATTGTACTTCTACGTGAATACCGTTTACTTAGCTTGAGGACTCGCACATAAGATCTCAGTAATATAGGGGCATTTTGGCATTATTGTCCGAATTGTTGATTCATACTAGCAAATCATCTCCCTGTTATTTATATTGCTGTTTATATTACTGTTAGGTCTATACAAAATACCCTTGGGGTTGCTTTGAAGTATCACTCATCCAAGCACAAGGAATCAGCAGGACGCAAAGCATCCCTATGGCGGATGCAGAGCCCATGCAAGTCCATGTCCCTGGGGGAGAGAAGAGGGCATGCCCTGCCTTGGAGGAAGAGGTGGACCACAGCAGCAAGAGACCCAGAGTCCAGAAAGAGGAGAAAAACGGGGGAGGGCTCTCTCACAAGCTGGCCCAGGATGAGGGAGAGGGCTCTGAGGGGGAGGAGCCAGAGCTACTGGAGGGGGATGGAGAGGCGGAAGCAGTGGGGTCAGGCGAGGCCTTTGCCGAGATGATGAAGCACGGCCTCACGGAGCTCGACGTGGGCATTCTGAAGTTTGTCAGTGAACACGAGGGCTTCTCTGGGATTCTCAAAGAGAGGTGCATACTGATTCCTTTCCTCCGAACAAGTGTGGCCTGAACACCTGCAGTTTAGTGTGATGTGTAGGCTGTGTGTTGCCTTGTGTTACATGAAGACTCTGCTCTGTCGGTTTAAAGGTACTCTGACTTTGTGGTGCACGAGATCAACAAAGAAGGCAAGACTGTGCGCTTGGACGATCTCTCCGTTCCTGAGGAAGTGGAGGTCAGCGAACAGTTCTTCAACAGACATCTGTAGTCACACAGTTCAGACTGAAATATTCAAACGACTATTTATTGTGATGTTGGTCATGTGCTAGGAGGTGCCAGCAGAGCAACCAGACCAGATCGAGTCCCAGTCCCCGATTCTGACAGAAGAACAGAAACAAGAAATGGAGCAGTTGCAACAGTTTAAGAACAAAGAGGACAGTGTCTCCATAGATGTGAGGAAATATATTGTTGCCAAGCCCAATGGGTTTATTTTCATTGCCTTAATATTTTATTTGTCTAATTAGGAGGCCATATCGGTTTGACCACATTCTGTAAATCAACAGCGTATAATGTTGCTCACAGGTGGGGGATTTCACGAAAGAGAAACGGACCCTTGTCCACAAAGCTATCAAAACTCTTTACCCTGGACTGGAGACCAAGACAGAGGAGCGGGATGGAAAGAGGTTCATTGTGGCGTACCACGCAGCTGGGAAGAAAGCCCTCGCAGGTACCGGTAACAATATAGCTGCCTTTTTTGTGGGATGGGGGGGGGGTCGTCTGTCATTGTTGTTCGTTTATTGCAGTATAAATTCCCAGCAAAAGTTCACATTGTCATTTTGCGAAAGGGTTTACCGAATGGTCAGAGAAGGGTTGTGCTGCATGGGTTAAGCTTGGCCTCGTGCCTCTCACCGCATGCGTCTGTCTCAGCGAACGGCTACCGGGTCAGGCTCTGGGATCATATGTAGGGTGCATGAGGGATCTGGACGCCACACGCCTGCATGAAGATCTAGACCACGCCCTTTGATTCAGGGGTCAAGTGGAACTAGACAAACCGGCAAAGTTCCTCTTGACCTGAACTGGCTTTATACCCCAGTCCGTCCCTGGGCTTGATCAGTTTAGATTGTGGAATTGTTCATATCACTAAACTCCTGTGAAGTATGTAAGCTTCATAAAAAGGTCACACAGCCCTGTAGTCGGTCATCTAGTAGTGGTCTAGTAATGGCTGCCCCTCAAGCCCATGGCACACCCCCGCTGCCCACAACATAGACGCACCATTAATCTATTCGCATGCCACCCGTGCCCCCACAGCTGGTCTGCGGAGTGGTCCGTGGCTCTCTTCTAGTAACCTTTCTCTATTGTTTATATCCTGTTCCTTTTGCTGTTCTCTGATGGACAGAGGTCAAAACCGCTGCAGGTAAGAATTTCTCATCCACACTGTCAGGGAGGGGCTAGTTGTTTCAGAAGACTGCAGTTTGTAGCTTGGTTTTAAATACCTAGTTGACGGTCCTGATCGATTTGCCAGAATTGTTTGACCTGTGTTGTTGTTTGGGAGACTGTTTTGGGAGGCGCATGATTAAACCCACTACCGCTAGGCGTACTGTTGGCCTGGAGTTGGTAATATTATCTTGGTGTGGTGGATTTTTTTAATCGTATTTGTTTTTTGAATGAAGGAAGATTAACCTTGACTGGATTCACTGAATTCAATGGGGAGGGAACGTTTGAGTGTAGCATTTTTCTGATTGGATGTTTTGGGATGCTCCGGCATTACATTTGACCATTTAGGGGCTGGTGCTCTCTGAGGCCTTTAACAGACAGGGATGCTTCTGGCCTGAAGGATAAGTGGTATAGAAATGCAGATGAAGGCCATAGTAATGTGTTCTCTGGTGACAGACCTCTCTCTGACACGGTGCCTTGAGCTCCGCAACAAACGTTTGTCCTCTCTTTTTTCCCGTCCAGCCCCCAGGAAACACTCCTGGCCTAAGAGCCGTGGGGCCTTTTGCCATTTTGTCCTCTACAAGGAGAACAAGGACACCATGGAGGCCATCAACGTGCTCTCTAAGTTCCTCAGGTAGAACACGGCATATAATACAGCCTCTCCCCAAGTGTGTATATATAAGCATCGTGTTCAGCAAACTTCTGTTTCATCTGCTTTCTTTTCCCAGGGTGAGGCCCAATGCGTTTTCCTACATGGGGACGAAAGACAAGAGGGCTATCACTGTGCAGGAGATTGCCGTTCTCAAGTGAGTTTGCTGGCCTCTAACTGTTATGATTGTCAGGATGTACTCCATAGTCTGTGTTTTCTGGCCACGGTGAACATGGTGCTGTCAAATTAAGAAGTGGGCCATGTCATCAAAATTGCATCCTTTCGAACATTTCTACTTATGTTATGCAAATGCAGTATTACCAACAAATTACACGTTCAACTGCATCCTTAATGGACGTTGCTTGTCATTTCAGGATTACAGCAGAGAGACTGTCTCACCTCAACAAGTGCCTTGTAAACTTCAAGCTAGGAAACTTTTGCTACAAGAAACATCCTCTGAAATTAGGGGAACTTCAGGGCAATCACTTCACTGTCATCATCAGGTCAGCGTAAATTACATCATCAACCCTGTTTCTTTGGTCATCCGTATTGGTAACCAAAACTACTCTCCGAATGTAATTATTCCCAATCCCAACTGACCCACTAATGTGGTGTGTCTGCGTCCCACCCAGGAACATCACAGGAACAGACGGGCAGATCCAGCAGGCCATGACCTCCCTCAGAGACACGGGCTTCATCAACTACTATGGCATGCAGCGCTTCGGCACTACCGCCGTGCCCACGTACCAGGTTGGCAAGTAAGGACATGACCACACACACACACACTAGGGTATGGGGTCAGCAGTTCAACTGTACCTCTCGGGTATCAGGGTTACTGGCTCATAGTTGATGGGGTCAGAAGGTTGTTGACTGTGTGCTCCTGTTTGGACCAGGGCCATCCTGCAAGACAACTGGAACGAAGTGGTCGATCTGATCCTGAAGCCTCGCCCAGGAGGTGACTCCCCCTCCATAACTTTCAGTCTATGTCTCAGTATTGGTTTTGTGTACTGTCAACCACTGAGTGGACTAAGCCTTGGTGTCTAGCCGCTGGGCAACGTGTTGAACTGTGTTCCTCCGCGGCCCGTCTCTCCGCAGCGGAGAAGGGCTACCTGGTGAAGTGCCGCGAGGAGTGGGCCCAGTCCCGGGACCCCGAGGCGGCGCTGAAGAAGCTGCCCGTCAAGCGCTGCGTGGAGGGCCAGCTGCTCCGAGGCCTGTCCATGTACGGCAAGAAAGACATCGTCACAGCTTTCGCCATGGTAAGATTGTGGTCCAGAAGTACCGGGTGTTGTCTCGCACGCCGAATGCTAATATCACATGCAAAGTTATTCATCCCAAAGTGGGTCCAGTGGACTGTATGTTTTTCTTGTGTTGTGAAGCGTGAGAACAAATCGGAGCCACAATGATTTGATAGTGTGTTTTCGTCAGGTGTGTTGCCTCACTGTGTCGGTCCCTCTCTCATTTCCTAGATCCCTCGTAACAACCGGCTGATGTACGTCCACAGTTACCAGAGCTTCATGTGGAACACCATGGTCAGCAGGCGCATCGAGGCCTTTGGCCTGAAGGCTGTAGAGGGAGATCTAGTGCTCAGAGGAGGTAGGTTGTCTAATATCTCGGGTTATTTTATGCGTTTCTGTGGTTGTACAAGAGGTGCTGCGCTAAGATGTTCATAGAACTGTGGTCGTTGACTAGCAGTAATGCCTCTTGGCATGTGGGTCTAATTGATAAACACTGGTTAAAAATAGGAAACATGGTACTAATATTTGATAGCCTATATCAAGATGCGTGTGGGTACAGAGCCAAGCCAGTTCTTCATAATAATCCCAGTCAGAGGGCTTTAGCTCATTAGCTAGGCCGTGCAAGGTTACTGTACCCAGTCAGTGTGGAACTTTAAAACAAGTTATGTGGGCATCCTTCTTCCCCTCTGTTTTCAGGCACTGCATACGTTCTGTCTGCAGCCGAGGCAGAGACCCACTCCATCCAGGACATAGTGATGCCCCTTCCAGGGTTTGACGTCATCTACCCCACTCACCATGGTAACAGCACTGCAGACTTTCATTGGGTCATAGTCCCATTCTTATATAGCCTCTCACCTGGTCAGGGAATGCTGCTCTCAGACATACACTCTCATTCTGAGACAATCTGTTTCATGGCTTGTTTCCATTTGGAACATGGATTTATCGGACCATGCTTTGGTTTTCCTACTTTTAGTTGTCCGGGGTGTTATTTGAGTAGTCACATATTTATAGCTAAAGAGTGGAACCTAGCTGTGGCTGCCTGCTCCAAAAGCCCATCCACGAACAGGACCAATGTCTTGCCTGTTTGTAGCCTGTCTGTTAGCTACACAATTCTTGCCATTTCCCTCATCAGCAGCTGTTTTGGCCCACAGGACGGCTGCTGGGAAGGGTTTGTTTTTCTGGAGGTCGGAGAATATGGAAGTGGAGCCTCCTGGAATCGACTCTCTCATTAAGTTGAAGTCGTTTAGGTCACTGGTTTGACTGTTCTACAGTTCAGTCTGACACTGCTTTAAATGGCAAGATTATGTATTAAATAATAGCCAATGAGGGGTATTCTGTTGTACCATTATGTGAGGTGTGTTTTTCATGTGGCCGTCTCCTCCTGCTCTGTAACAGTGGGTAAGGGCTACAGAGAGATGCTCAGCGCTGACAACCTGGACATAGACAAGATGAGACACAGAGTGAGGGACTACTCTTTGGCTGGGGCCTACAGACGCATCCTCATCAAACCCAGTGATGTCAGCTGGTTAGTACTGCACACTTTGAACCCCAGAACTGCTGTGTTGGGTCATGCCAACTATGGCATAGAGACTACTAAATAGTTTTGGAAGTTGTATGGCCCAAAGGCACAATGATAATAATATTTCATCTATCATTCTAGTATTTCCTGTGTGGTCTTATTTCCTGTAGGGAGGTGATTAACTATGATGACCATCGAGTGTCCCTGGTCCACACTGATGTGGAGAAACTTGAGAATCAACCTGCACCGGTGTTTAATAAAGGTTGGATCTAGTTTCATGTTGCTGTATGTTAATCAGTCTGTGGTGGTTGTTTCCACTTACCCTTTTTCTTCCTTTCTCCACGTCCCACCAGAGGGGAAGTACAAGGCTCTGGGGATGGAGTTCTCTCTGCCTCCCTCCACCTATGCCACCATGGCCATCCGAGAGGTTCTCAAGATGGATACCAGCATCAAGAACCAGACTCAGCTCAACACTACCTGGCTCAACTAAGACAGAACTGTAAAGAACTGACCTGGGGTGTGTTCACCACGTCAGACTCATTGCAGATAGAAAAAGAGTGAAAGAAACCGAGAAGACCCCCTCTGGACCTGACGCGCATGTCTGGTGTCCACGATACATATCTGAACGTTCTGTATTGTAACTTGTTCTGGACAGGCCCTTTGGGACATACCCGACTTTATTGGACCGCTTTTACATGTTACACAGCAGGCTGCTCCAAAGTTGGTGTGTTTATGTGAGAGGAACTGCTGTGGGTGTGGGGGAGCATTGAGAGGTCAGTCAGAGTATTTCAGTGATTGGGTATCTTAACTCATCCTACGCAACCAAGAGCAACAACTAATATTATTTGTTACTACTCTCCTTTTTTTTATCAAAACATTTTTTACTTCATGTTTTAAAGAGTTTCCGTTCTGAATAAACTTAGAGACATTATTTTTTAAATCAACTGATGTGCTTCCAAAGCACTTACAAAGGCTGTGTAGTTGGTGTACCCATGGTGCTTTGAGGGAATCTCTGACACTAGGGGTCGGTTTGGGGCTTTCTTTTTACCTTAGACTAGGGTTTCATTTGTGTTTGCGTAACTGGCCTTAAAGGATGGGATGCCCTACTATTTTACAGGGTACTATCAAGAATCATACCCTAGTTAGACAGAACTGTTTGCTTTTTAACAGTAAAATGTTTAAACCTCTCAGAGGGAATTAAAACATTTGGTGAAAATGGGTTTGTAGTCTGTGTACTTTGTTTTTTTCAGAACTTTATCAGTCCTTCTGCACTAAATATCATTCAGCTTAAAAGGGACACATTTGAAGTATGTTAACATCTAGCAGATATGCCTAAAGCTGAATAATAGACTCAGGATAATAGCTCAGGAACAAATATCCAATGTGGCAAGCATTGCTATAGTAGGTTTTCCAGGAGAGAGTGATATAACCTTGTGTAGCCCTGTTCATCTGCAGTAGGGATACATTCTGCATTGTGGCAGCAAAGACTAATTTTGCAGTGTCAAAGATCCCTATCAACACTAAAACAGTGTCCTGTTGCTGCTGGTCATGCCAAGTTTCCTAAACAGGAAAACTGGATAATTGGTCACGCCTCAGATAATCCATAGCATACAGCTGCTGACTCGGCCGGCTAAAAGTCCTACTTCCCTCTTCTCGCTATTTCCAACTGGGGTACCTCGAGTAATCTTAGTAATGTTTGGACAATGCCACCGTTATTTACTTCCGTTCAAAACCGCTACAAATTGCCCATAGGCCTGCACCATTGATTAATAACAATCGAGATTGTGATATTGATGTGCAATATCAAAATCGCCGGCTTTCGCGACTTTCCGCTCCCAAGTTCTAGCTAAAATGCACTTGCAGATGCTGTACGTTTTTTTTTATAGATTACTTAAATACCTGAACTCAATTTGTTCAAATGCTTGATGGATTTTTAATGTCAGTTGTGTGTTAACACAGCAACTGCTAGCGAAGACGTCTGCTTCAAGCCATTGTCCCATACAGTAGCCGGGTTATTAAAAGTTTTGGTCACAAGGTCGGTGCCTACAGATTTGATAGAAAATATACCAAGGGTTAAGAAATCTTGACCACTGTTGTTTAAGATTATACTATAATCTATAGCTATAGACTAGACCTCAATATATATAGACTATAGCTCAATAGACGCATTGTGTCACTGCATAGAACAAGTAAATACCTGGATGCCCCCCCCCCCCCGTTCGTTCATGTCCCACGCTTCGTGGGCGAAACAGGTTAAGGAGTCACCTGCGCCTGCGCCGAACGTACCAGAGACTGAGTCTATGATTGTGCGACGTCTTCCTGTTGCGGCTGGTGTTCTCGAACCTGGATGCGTCTTTCTGTAGTCTCCTGGTCTTTCTTGTACCCCCTAGGCGCTTCCTGTTATTCGTTCACCCTCTGCTTTATTACCCCACCTTTACATGTGTTTTCAATGTGATTACTACATATCATTACTTGTTTTGTTCATGCTTTAAACAGTTTCATTTGGCTGTTAATAATGCATTCATGATATGGCTATACATTCTTAAGGCACAAGCATACAACTATGATTATAGCTTATTATGACACATTGACGGGACATGGTATAAAGGGCACACGCTCAGATATAGGGGCAGGTGTGCCCCGATTGGCTGAGCTAAGTACATTTTATTTTCAGTTGGCCGCTATGCGGAATGGGTAAACAGCTAGAGCTACGCCCTCTATGGGGCTACGCTCCACTCATATAACCGGAGTTACATTCCCGGTAACTTAAGTTTAGGGCCTGAATACTTATCTGATATGTTTAAACTATATCAACCAAGCAGGCCTCTAAGATCTATGAATTCAGGCCAGCTAGTAGAGCCCAGAGTCCAAACTAAACATGGCAAAGTGGCATTTAGTAGCTACGCGGCACACAACTGGAACAAGCGATCAGAAGATCTAAGACATGCCCCAAACCTATCCATTTTCAAGTCTGGGTTAAAAACACTCATGTTTTCACGTGCCTATGACTGAGGGCTTGACCAGAAAATGTGCCCTATAGCTTTAATAGATACTTTAAAAGAAACATGGAAATCCTCTACCAGACTTTTTCATTTTCATTACTTTTTTAAAATCCTTCTTTATTTTCTTTTAAACTTTTATCTTTTAATTTTAATCTGTACATGGTAAATTGATCCATGTCTGTTTTAATCAATCTGTTAAAATTGTGACCAAAAAGTGGGAAGATGTCAAAACAAGAGGTTGAATTGTGGAGTCGGTTTGTATAACGCGTACTCGTACAAAGTGTGAATGTAAGTAAGATCGCAATGCAATGAGTGTATTATTGTGAATACACTGGGATGTAAGTGGGAACGCTGCATCGTGTGAATGATCTACGGATAAAATATCAGGCTGTTTGTATAACGAGACCTGAGTTGCATTGGATGGTTACTGAGTAAATGTGTGGACAGGCGAATAGAGGACAAGTTGTAGATAGACTGTTAGTTATGAAATGTTATTTCTCTTTTAATTCTTTTTAATATCTTGTCTTGTAAAGCACATTGAATTGTCTCTATGTATGAATTGTGGTATATAAATCAACTTGATTGATTAAAGATACACACCAAAATAAAGTTTTAAAATGTTATACTATCCTAACTCAAAACTCTTAACACCAAATCAACTCGTTCTACCATGTATTAACAAGAGATTGTATCTCAATGAGACAACTTGTATTAATAAACAATTTCCCAAACATTCAATCTCAATACCAAATCAACTCGTTTTACCATGCATTAACAAAAGACTGTATCTCAATTATCAAGTAAAGATAGCATTAATCGTTCCCAACTGACAACCCCATGATAAATAGTATTGTGTATAGAGTATTTCTTAGATAATCTATTCTGTCCGGCTATTTTAAGTGTGAAATCACGAAGGCAATAATTATGCTAAAAGCAAACGTAAACACGTAACTGCATTTATATGTTGTGGAGCTCCACCCCCTAGAGGGAGTTAGCTCCTAGTGGTTTACCCTCGCCGCGCAGGGGCCACACTAAGAAATTCAAATGCACTTACCTTGGCTCAGCCAATCGGGGCAACCCTGCCCCCTATATAGCTGAGCTCACCCTCAGTACGTCCTCCCTTTTTTCTTCAGCTTCGACTGAACACTTGAGATTTCAATTGATGAACCACTTCGGTCGCCGTTATTTCTTTTGTGCAGCGTCATCATGTTTACGTTTTTTGAGTCTGCCTGCCGCTGCTCCTCTTTGGCTGCCGGAGACGACAGCCTCGAACCACAGCACGCTAAGGATGGAGTAAGAGAGGACACGCCGTGCCCGGCCTGCGCTCTTCTGTCGGCTGGCGTGCGTTGAGAGATGCTGATGTTCTTCACAGAGGAGATTCCTCTGGACACTGTCCTGACTTTCGCGGACAGCGCCTCCGACCTAGAAATGGGGGAAGAGGATGTTTCCCCTCTGACCCAAGCGGACCTGCCCCTTCTCCGCGTGGAGTCGTGTGGCGGGGATGCTAGGTCTGACCACGTGGAGGACATTGATGGCGGTGAGGCCTCTCGTGGACCTTCTCTCCGAGTTGAGTTCCAAGAAATCATCGAGAAGGCTGCCCTCCGTCTTATGATTCCCCTTCCTTTACTTCCACCTCCGAAGCCTCATTTGTTTATGGCGTACGCGTCATGGGCTGAGCGCGTGAAAGAGGTGGCGGCGCCGGCGGTTCCCGGATTATCGGACTACGCAGAGGGTTCTTGGAAGGCTCCGTGTAAGGCAAAGGCACCTTTCCGGTCTTATACGCCTTTCACAACGGTTGAGGGACGGCAGGAGAAGGTCCGTAGCGCAGTTCCACCGTTGGAACAGGCGCTGGCGGCTCATTTTCTCCCTAGCCAGAGAAGTTGGCACAACAAGTAACCTGCCCTTCCGTCCTCTAAGGATCGCTTCACAGCGCATCTCTTAGACAAGTGTTACGTGTTGGGGGGCGCAGGCTGTGGCGGCCTCCAACAATGTGGCATTGCTGGCGGCATCTGGTGCACAACTGATGGCCAGAGATGACGGTGTCCCACCACCGAAGACGCCATGGTCCAACCGCCACACACTGCATGCGCCTGATTGAGGTGTAGAATTGCAGCAAAGAGGCGGGAGATTTCCCCAATCTCAGAAGCTGAGAGGGTAGATACTCCCGCCTCTTTGCTGCAATTCTACACCTCAATCAGGCGCATGGGGTGTGTGGCGGTTGGACCATGGTGTCTTCGGTGGTGGGACACTGTCATCTCTGGCTGTCGCTATCGTCTCTGAAGGAAGCGGACCGGGCTCCCCTCATCAACGCACCAGTGGTGTCAACGGGACTTTTTGGAAGTGCGGCGATCGAGACTTTTCGGAAGGTGGACAGTGACAGGTCCGAATTGTCCCGTCATCCGCCCCTCACTCGGCGACCAGCTCTGCCGGCTACTTGACTGGCAAGCACCCAGTCAGCTCATCAGCCAGGTTCGTCGGCTCGTCGGCGTCATCGACGACAGTTGGCAACTTCATCCACTCCTGCTCAAAAGGCTCCGGTCCCGACTGCAGCAGAGGTTCTTCTGCCACAACGACGTGTCAGAACTCTGATTCCAGGTCCGAAGTTTAGTACACCTTGGCCCGTGAAGCGCAAACGGTGACTATGCGGGGAGCTGGCTGAGGATGGCGATGTCGCCTCTTTAGCCCCCAAAACTTTGCCTAGTTTTCAGGAGTTGGCCAACCTGAGCAACGTTGCCAGGGCGGCCCCCTTTTCTTTAAATAAAGAACTGTTTAACCGTTTCTCTGTCTCGGGTGAGTTTTCTTCTAATGCTGAATACCCCGAATGTGTTTCAATGCTTAACTCAAGTGGGGGTTAGTTTAGCAACTCCATTGGTTACTGGCGTCTCACCAGATTATTTATTTGGTTACTGGCGTCTTTGAAGTCTCTGTCACTTAAGACAGCTATGCTTATGACGCTGTGCACTGCCAAGCGAGTGAGTGATCTGTGCGCTTTATCCACTCGCTCGGATTGGTTGATTATCAATGGTGATATAAGCAAGGCAGTGTTACGGCCGAACCCCATGTTTATGCCTAAGATCATTACGAGCTCTTTTAGATCCCGGGTGATTGAATTGCATGCGTTTTGCCCCCCTCCGCATGGTGATGCTGAGGAGGGGAGACGGCACCTTCTGTGTCCCGTTCGGAGTCCGGTCTTCCCCACAGCTGTTTGTGTGCCACGGCGACAGGTCGCTTGGTAGGCCACTTTCTAAACAGCGGTTGTCTCATTGGCTGTGCGAATGTATCGCTTCAGCTTATGAGTCAGTTGGTGCGCAAGCCCCGGAGGGTCTTAGAGCGCCCTCTACGCGCGGGATTGCAGCGTCCTCTGCCCTTTTCGGAGGGGTCAGAGTCGAGTATATTTGCGAGGCAGCGTCGTGGTCGACACCGTCACCTTTTATCCGTTTCTACTGGATGGACGTTCCTTCGTCCTCATTCTATCCTCAGCACGTTGGCGGTGGCTCGGTGATGCGCTCTGGAGTTATCAACTTGTTCTGGAATTGTTCGTATTGCAGGTGTTTTTCGCTTGGTTCAGCGGGATTGGTTCCTGCATTAGAACAGGGGACCCGGGTTCGTTCCCATTGTGGTGCACTCTTAGTGTGGCCATGGTCTCGCTGTTTTAGTTCATTCTGTACTGTCAGGCTCTGAGAGCACGACAGCTCGCACTTATCTCCCACTGCCTGTTTTTAACAGTTTTTGGGGATGTGTAGGTGTGTTTGGGCAGGGGAAACCACTCTCCTTATCCTAGAGAGTGGTCGACCTATGGATGTCACTGCGGGGTCCCTTCATTGGGACCGGCAGGGAGTACATTTTGGCTCGCGTAGCTCCGCCGTAAACCACTAGGAGCTAACGCCCTCTAGGGGGCGGAGCTCCACGACATATAACGATAGTTACCGGGAATGTAACTCCGGTTATATGAGTGGAGCGGAGCCCCCTAGACTTGATGGCCTGCCGGCCCTGTTCATTCTCGCTGAAGAGATTATCGGGAGGACGTTCTGAGGGTGAGCTCAGCTATATAGGGGGCAGGGTTGCCCCGATTGGCTGAGCCAAGGTAAGTGCATTTTAATTTCTCAGTGTGGCCGCTGCGGCGTTGGTAAACCACTAAGAGCTAACGCCCTCTAGTGGGCTCCGCTCCACTCATATAACCGGAGTTACATTCCCGGCAACTATCCAACTATCCTTATGAAACAACGTGTAGTTACAGTACTATATCTAGCTACAAATGCAAACTTGAAACAGTGGCCAGCTTTACCAGTGACCTGACACAGAAAACAAACATAACTAACTTGCTAGATATTTTGAAAGATAGAAAGGCTGTATGTATTTGAATGCTGACTTTATAAATCATCTAGTTTAATCATTTCCATAACCGGTGTCGTGTGCGAGAGTTCTACGCAAGAATTAAAAGGAAATTACGTAACGGAAGTGACGAAACGGAAGTATGTATTCTGCGGGGCTGCAGTTGGATGCCACTCGTGGTCACGTGACAACGAACATGTATGCTTTGTGCTCAAGAGGTGCGATGAAAGTGTTTTGCATGAGTACAATGTAATGTTTTACAGCGTGTTGAAAAATTACAGGTTTATTAAATCTACTTTACTCCAAATTTGCATTTCATTATATTCCAGTCCTTACGCATTTACGCGTAGTTATTAATTAAAAGATGACTTCTAGAACCGCTTTAATTTTTGACGAGGAGATGACGCGCTACAAACTTCTATGGGTTGAGTACGTTTGAATTATATTTGTGTTTTGTTTACACTGCAGATTGTTGGATTTATATCCAATTACCGTGACTATGTGCAGGTTGATTGTCTGTACGTGTTCTATACAGAAAATGTATGCTTTATGAAGCTTTTTAAGCTTTAGTCAAATTTGGCTTATTTGAGGCTTTTGAACTCACTTCACAGTGAGTACACCTGTTGTCCAGGAATACATATCACATGTTTATTGTTTATATAAACGTATTTTTCTATTATATCCGACAATACTTCGTGGCGCAGTTTTTAGGTGTGAACTTTGTCCTACAGTTCGAACTCGGAACGCACGCAAGTTTACGTGCGCTCCAAGCACACATGCCCATCCCCTGAAGTACACAACACGCCATATAGAAATAGGTCATAATAAATAAATAAAAGTGCTGTTACAGTGTTATGACTTTTTAGTCATGTAACTAAAATATATAATTTTCTCAACCTAACAAAAACGTACTACCTGCATTAGTCTGGAAGGTTTCGTCTTCATAATCGCTGGTTAAACCACTATAAGATCTAACCTGTGACCCTGCTACTCTACCTCCACCACTGACATTTGCCTGATAAATGACACATTGATGGATGACGTATTCAACTGCTTCATAATGGCAAAGTGACATATATAATCTACAAAACTTCGAAATGAATTACAAATTTACAAACCAAAAGTCATTCGTTTCATAAGAACCTACCTATGTATTAGAAAACCACCCTCGCTAGTTGTTGCTTCTTTAGATCATCCATGAAACAGCATGCACGCACAGTGTGCTTTCAAAAATCTATTTTTACGGCAGTTACATTTTGGAACATTTGTGCATTTAGTCTACTGCCATTTGTACATTTCTGAGGTTATGACGTAAATGAATAATAGCTTATCGGCATATACCGTCCCATACGGACTTATCTGTTTTGTTTGGCATGTCTGCTCTTCAGCCCAATGTGTAAGATTGAGGTTCCTGAGCG
Source organism: Novumbra hubbsi (assembly GCA_016801125.1). Lineage (NCBI taxonomy): Eukaryota > Metazoa > Chordata > Actinopteri > Esociformes > Umbridae > Novumbra > Novumbra hubbsi. The sequence continues at coordinate 32,565 of JACXGK010000247.1, forward strand.
TCTTACTGTGTGTGATGCTGCTTTACAAGAGGAGGGTCTGGCCCAACGCTGTGTTTCAGTTCCTGTACGACAAGCTACAGATTCAGAGATCCTACTGGTTCACAGGTGACTCTCACCTCCATGTGCCTCACCCACTCACCCTCATCTCCATGTTCCTCACCCACTCACCCTCACCTCTATGTTCCTCACCCACTCATCTCCATGTGCCTCACCAACTCACCCTCATTTCCAGGTGGCTCACCCACTCGCCCTCACCTCCATGTGCCTCACCCCCTCAACGACTCACATCCATGTGCCTCACGCACGCATCCTCACCTCCATTCACCCACTCTGTGACTGTCCTACAGTGAGGAGTATCTGGAGGCTGTAAAGAAGACCCCTTATATGAGTCTGGAGGAGCTACAGACCTTCACCCAGCAATATGGAGACGTCTACTTCCACCCGGTAAGATGACTTGAACTCGCATCCAACAGCCTCTTTATTGTCTCAATAGAAAAATGTACCGTGCAATCCAGAGCAGAATAACAACAACAAAACCAGTAAGACCGCACATTACCTAACTCTGTAATTGACAGAACCACATGCTAAAGTGTAAGACCTGTGCTCTGCTTGTTTGGTCCATTTTAGAACATCTTCCACTGTGCCAAGCTGGCCATCGGGGCCACTCTTCAGCTGGTTGACAGCGTAATGGGCGGGAAAGTGAGGAACGGCATGGCTTTAGTCAGGTGGGTTTATATCACAGTTGGACTGAGAACAGTAATAGGTTCCTATCTTTTCATTAACCATATCACTTTAGGTGTCATGGGCGCCTTGTATAGGTAGTTCACCACAGTCTCTTTCCCCAAGGCCCACA